>BRDA01005107.1:63624-113031 GCA_036984385.1 Crenuchus spilurus
CACACAGGTGTAAAAATTGACCACTAAAATATATATATATATTATGTCCCCAATCTGTAACTTTGACTTTGTCGACCAAAATCTGGTGTTATTAACTAATCATCCACATCCCGGAGGAAAACGCCGGTTATGTCACAGTCAAGCAGAACCCTTACTGTATATGCGCAAAAGGAGGCCCTACACCTACTAATCAATTATTGTGGTCTAAAACCAGCTGTTTCAGTTTCAATGTCTAACCCCTGTATTATATATATATATATATATATAATCACCAGTCAAAAATGTGGACACACCATATAGACATTCATTGGTTTTTCATAATTGAAGAATGTTCTACATTGTAGATTAATACTAAAGTCATGTAAACTATGAATAAACACATCTGTAATTATTTAGTAAACAAAACAGTGTTAAACAAACCAGAATATGTTTATATTTGACAATCTTCACAGTAGGCACCTCTTACTTAGATGCAGTTTTCTTGGCATTTTCTCAGTCAGCTTTATGAGGTAGTCACCTGGAATGACTTTCAGTTAACAGCTGTGTCTTGTTAAGAGTTCATGACTTGCATTTCTTGCCTCTTAATATAAACTATTATCTACTGTTCTATTAGTGGTATAACATCAGGTCAGTAAGGAGCTCACAGTGATACAGTGACTTGTACCTGTAGCTGTGATTATAATCACATCTTTATTAAGCTTCCTTTTAAGTTTCTTTTCCCTCCACATAAAGCTCACAGACACCAAGTAGACCAAGTCCATCCATACAGAGTAGATTACTCAGCAACTCTTCAAAAGCACTCAGAGTTAAGATTTGTGACTGGAGAAGGCTTTTGGTTAATCTGTGCACTAGGAGACTACACATGGTTAGTATGGCTAGTAGCAGCTACAAACGGTTTTTTGAGTGATACCACTTTTTTGACCAGAGTGTCAAGAATCTTTAACAGGCTTCATGTGATGTAAAGGTTTCAATTTAAACATTCTCACAATCTCTGTTGTAGAAATTCAGCCTGTGGGATGAGGGAGAAAAACTGATGTAATGCAAAAAATACGACAGACTAGCTTTTACAGAAGAAGAAATAATCCCATAACCCCATCTAAATATATTGTAATCTACACTGTAAAACGTGACAAAAAATACAGCCAAATTACAACAGTAAGATATTGTTTTTGGTCAAATACAGCAATACTGTGAATTGCAAGGCTATTCCTGCTGTAATTTCATTACTTAGGAGAATCAAAGACCTCATTACTAGCTGAAAAAGAAATTAAACTGGCAGAGTGATCAGTTACTGTAAAATGCTTGCATGTGCTGTAAAATAACCATAAAAGCAGTTATTCTACAGTTGCATAATGTAGTTCAATTTACAGTAAAATACAATTAAAATAACTAATTGTACTGTAACTGTACTGTAACTGCAGCTGTACTGTAAATAAACAGTAAAGTGCTGGCATCTATGCAGTGAAATTTTTACAGTGTACGGCTTAAAATAAGAGAGGTACTGAAGTAAGACACAGAACTAAATTGAAATAAATAACAAATACACATTGTTGGTGATTATTATAGCCACTTGCATTAGATATGCAGCCATTCAGAGAGGGAACTGAGGCTTAACTCCTCATCTAAAGGGCACTAATCTGTGTTGTTTTCAGTTCAGTTTAAAAAGCCTGTGTCTAATTACTGAAAGTCCTGACAACAGCAGTACAGGAGCTTTAATGGTTGATGCCTGCAATATATTCTGATCTTCAAAATGTGCAGTTATTTTGATCAGTGTCAAATCCCCAGGATTCCTTCGATTTCCATTAATGTAACCATGTCATTAGAAGCAACCCCCCTTAGCTAGGGAAAGCACCATGCTATAGGCTTATCACTCCATCTTTCTAATAACCTCCTGCTGTAAAGCTGGACGTCTGCAGGGGGCTACCAAGCCCATCTGCACCAGTTCAGTTAAGAGGATTCAACAGGAAGTGTGTGTAGATGAGCAGTGCTGACTGATTTGATGGTAAGGTTGCCAGATTGCTGCAGTGGTTTCCAGACAATATGTTTTTCAGAATCAATTAAAAACCTCCCTAAAGTACACATCAAAAATAAGGCTTTAGTTAATAAATCACTGTGTGTGTATATATTATTTATAGCACATTAAAAAAACAAAAGTTTTTACCAAAATTAGATTAGATTAGATTCAACTTTTTGCTAATGTGATTTAACCCATCCATGTAGTGAAGCACACACACTAGTGAACACATTAGGCTGTGAGAACATGTGCCCAAAGCGGTGGGCAGTCCTATCCAGCGCACCCGGGGATCAGTTGGGGGTTAGGTACCTTGCTCAAGGGCACTTCATTCATGACCTGTCCAGGCATTGAACCGATGAACTTCTGGTCACAAAACCAGATCCCTAACCATCAGCCCACGGCTGCCCCCCACCAGGCCACAGCTGCCCCCCACCAGGCCATAACAGTATAACAGCATATTGCCAGGAGAAATCCCATTCAGTGCTTTAAAAACCCAAAGTAAACCTTTAAATTAAACTCTCTAATGAACTGACAGCCAATGTAGAGATGCCAGTATTGGTGTTGTATAGTCATACCTTCAGCCATCAGTAAAACATGCTGTTGTAACTGTAGTTGTGCTAGTGAGGACCGGTTAGCTCCAAGAAGAACTAAACTGCTGTAATCCAATCAAGATGTGCATGGCAACAATTTCCTCTTGATGTGAATAACCTGTCAATCAAACTTTTGACAACTGACTGGATGTGAGAAGATGGTAGATCTATTTAAAATTAATCTGTTGTATAAAGCAATTAGTAAATAAAATATTCCATTGGATTGTACAGATTATAGGTCACATTAAAAGTTCTGAAATTCATCTTGGTTTCATTTTTCAAATTACAAACACCTGGCACTTTAAGAGGGGTGTGAACACTTTTTATATCCGCTGTATACATATAGTTTTTTTAAAGCCCACTACCCAAATGGGCCAAAACGCCAGCCAACATCAAACAAAATCCACCCAATTTGGCAGTAAACTGCCCAATCTGGCAACGCTATTTGATGGCTTTCTCTGCTAAGAGGCTGAGACGAAGCTGCCGTTGAAGGGGACAAGGTTGGCTAAGATTACTCTCCAAACCGCAGAGCAAACCCAGACTCGGGTGGCCTTACGCAGGCTCTGATCTTCATTGCATATGGCACAGCTATCAAGGGAAATATTGCATGCATGTGTGATCAATAAATAAGACACTATATCTGCAATAAAAAATGGAGTCATTCAAAAAGATCTAGAGTATTGATGAGCCACCCAGCATTTAAAAATGGAAAGAAAAAGAAGAAATAAATACTGAAAGACAAATCTGAAGTGTGGTATTTTAAGAGAAAGCACACACCAGCGAAATAAAAAAAGAAGAAAAAGATCACAAATTTCTGCATGGTGAGCTTCGCCGTCCCTGTGTCCTTTATTTCTCATTTCAGGCTAACCGAGTGTCAAATCATTTCTATGCGGGACGCGGAGGGATCTGATATCCCTACACACACTGCTGTCTTGTCTTGTGTAGCAGCCACATCCAAAAATAGCACACATCTGAGAACAAAGAAAGGGCCCAGTTTATATCATGTTATTGTGAATAATTCTGACTGTAATTTTTCCAGCAAATATATTTCCAGCATTCCCAAGATAACCTTGGTGTACTCAAATGATGAAAGCATCAAAAATGTGGTATTTCAATATTAAAACCTATTCTGAGACTAAGAGGTCAAACCCAGCAAACACGTAACCTTGTCACATCAACATTGCAAAAGTATACAGCATTGTTACAACATCATCCAAACTAAGACCAGCGTCAATAACTTGACTTTGACACAGATACTATCCTAATACCGTGGAACCTCAGTTTTCATCAATCTGTTCTAAAGTGCCTGATGATATCTGAAATGAACAATAACTGAAGCAATATCCCCCATAAGAAATAATGTAAATCTAAATAATCTGTTCCAGACACTCAAAATATTAACAAAAGTATATTTTATATAGAATAACTATAGTTTTACATACAGAACGCAATGAGAAATAAATACAAAAGACTAATGAAATGGATAATTGAACATTTAACTTCACTCTTACAGGTTTACGCTCTGTTTTAGAGTGTGCTGGAGTGGTCCAGCCGGCAGCCTTTGTTTTGTACACCGGTCCTCGGATGCTATTTGGTTTCACACCCATTTTCAGGTGGTAGTGCTCTGCACCCTCGCTTTAGTGTGACATATTTTAGTTTGTTTTGAGTGTTATTAACGATAAACAATGCAAAACAAAGCCAGAGAAACAATGAGAAACAGGGTGATGTGGTGAAAGTTGGTAAATGTGCTGTCTCCAGTGGAATACAGATTAATCAAGAAGCGCTGATTTCAATAACAAGTATACTGAAAGCAATTTACACAGTCAATCAGCAAAATACCAATGTTCATTGGCTCACTGATGGTGATTAGACTCGATACTTTTGTATTTTGTTTTTTAATTACAGATTTATTAAATTGAACGAATTTGATCTATAGCACAAAAGTATTGGATCTTAATACTCAACACTAGTCATAATATTACCTTTAAACAAATAAGTCCTACTGGTAAAAGAGAACAATAAAGAAGTGTATAATAGTTTAGTTAATTACAGTCATACATAAAAAATGAATACAGTTCACTGTTGATCATAATTTAATTCAAAACTGTCATATATTTTATATTCATTACATGTAAAGTGACCTTTAAGTTATAACATTAATGAGTATGACTTAGAATAATCAGAAATCCAGAATTTTAAATTATCATTTTTTTTTATATTACTATTCAAACAGTATCAACATTAAAACAAAAAAAACTTCCACTTTTAAAAGATGCACTAGTAGATGAGCGTATTGCAAAAATATTGTTTTAATAAAATACTGGAAATTAGTAGAATATGACAATTGTGAAAAATAAAAAAGATGAACCTCAGTGTGTGGATGTTTTATCTCAAGTTGAATTTAGGGTGGTGCATCTGCAAAAATGACTCATAGATAATCCCAGGCTCTGGTAGAAAACAAGTCGATAATATCTCAGACATTTGATATGATATTCATGTATCACTCAGACACACAATGCATCTCAACAGCCTTTATGAAATTCAAAGCCTACTCATCTAAAAGAGTCTTCAGTCTTGCTGTTGGATCACTACTGTGCTGCAGACTTTAGGTCCAAAACTACAATAATACAACCTTCTCCAGAGTTCAGACGATCCTACTGATCTTGAGTAGGAAGATCAGCAAACACAAAGCTAAGCGGCTGTACTCTGGTTTCATCATAACTGCAGCTATTGCTACAATTCTGAATGTCCAAAAAGGTAACAGTGTCATTAAAACATTATTATTCTGTGTAAATTATTCAGACTTTTCACTTAATTTGCCATTTTTCAGACAAATAGTTCAAGTTCAAGAGGTTTTTATTGTCATTTCATAAAACTTTAAAAATACTAAACGCTGCTTGTGTAACTAGACTGACACATTACAGGACGAAATGGGAGAGAGACCTCAATGATCTTCACAGACATCCTCACTATATGTTGGAGAGTCTTGCCATTAGATGCAGTGCAATTCCCAAACCAGACAGTAATGCAGGTGTTCAGGATATAGCAAATGAATAACTTAAGTTGCAGAATATTCAGTGCATCCCTAGTATTCACAGAAGGATACAGTAGCTTGTATATAGCAGTGGTGGGCCGTCAGGGCCTGCAAGGCCTTGTCTGCTGGCCTAAGAAATCACAAACTGATGTTAATTATATTTTTGTCCATTAATACTTATTATGTATTTTCATACATAATACATAATATGTATTTTCATATTAAAACATTTAACCAATCACATTTTAGCCATCATTTGTTGCCAGGCAGGGTTAAAGTCAAAGAAGACTGCTGAGGCCTTCACAACTCATTTTGCAGGCTCTCTTAACACAAAATAAATGTCGATGAAACTGTTGCTTCAACCAATCAGATTTTGAGTTGGTGTCACCAGGGCCCTCTAGCAGAAATCTGGTAACTTCACCATATTCAGAACCATTGATTGGATAGTCATTCTAGTTAGCAGTAGCTCCTTTGTGGATAGAAAAGGACTTCTTGATGGAACTGAAACACACGGATATTTTTTTTTTTAGGAAAGAGAGAAGGATGGATTTTGTTTTACAAATAATCTGGTTTTTTTTTTGGTGAGTAAAATGTTGATATTTTCCTAAATAATGTTGCAAGTTTATAAGGTTATTATTGATGGTTTTTTGTGTGTCACGGTGGTTTCTGCAGTAGAAGGAGACTTGTTCACCCCTGGTTTATTAAATAGAGGCATTTATTAAAGCTACAGGAGTTATCTATCTGCAATGCAATGGCTCTATATACTGTATTTCTGCATATTAAATATTTTTTATAACCATAAATTAGTTTCTGAGGGGTAAATTGATTCAAACGGAGCATTACTGAAGGCCTAGGTGTGAAATGCACGGCCCACCACTGGTAAATAGTGATGTGATTGAGCACAGTTGAGACAGCAGGAGACTTGTTGTAGAATCTTACTGCAGTGGGTAAGTATGATCTCATGTGACAGCTGTAACAGTCTGCCACTTCTCTGTTTAACCAGTGTTGTGTACTGTTAAGGGTTTGAGGTGTTATCCTAGATGGCTAACAGCTTTTTGAGTCTTTAGTTTTGCCATAGTCCAACTAGACACCTACAACAGAGCCAGCTTTCTTAATCAGGTTTAGTTTGTTCTAGTTTAAGCACATAGAGGCTATAATTGGTATCTGATCGTGTTGACCTAAAATCTCATAAAAGCACATAAAAGTGAAATAAAGTTCTCCGTCTGCATCAATCAGTGACTGTAACTGAAATCATGACCTAAATAGCACAGAATCCTCCACCTGGCATCATCTTGTAACAAAGGAAAACTGTGAATGGGTAACAGACTGTCACAGCTCTAAGCCCTGCTTTTCTTGGCACAATGGCTGCTTAGACCTAATTTGCCTACTTAATTCCCTAATAGCTTTCCAGATAATTTCAAATCCTCAGGCAGACTAACACAAGCATCACTTTCTGACAACCTTATTACAGTCGGCCAACTACCATCAAGTAACTAGCATTGGAGAATATGACAGACATTTTATATTCCTTTACCTAGACGAGCAAAAGGGCTCTTCGGCTCAGCAGCTGTTACTGTCCCGCATTGGAAACTGCAAAGCCGCTTATCACGCGAGCCGTAAAACCTATTTACTAGGGAGAGCATCCAAGTAAAGTGAAGGAACCAGTTATGTTAGGGATTATACGGCAAGGAGCTGGCAGCAGGCAGGCAGTCATTCATCACAACAAAGTGCATTAGCAGAGACATCAAGTCACATCGGCAGGGAGGCGTTCGAAGAGGTTTTACAGGCCACAGAGGAAGACGACTTGTTTAAAACTTGAACAGAGGGAGACATAGACTCTGCACTCTTTTTAAACGTTGACTAAGAGAATATCTTAATAGCATGTGGCCTAATATCCGAGAGAGGAAAACTTACCAAACAAACCACCGTTCTACTACTTTCCTACTTCTGCTGACGGTCGTGTTACTGAGGAGCTGAAGCTTGTTGAGCACACAAGGTGCAAATCTTTTCTACACAGGTGTATAATAAGGTGATGCAGGGAATGTAGTTAGGTGCTGAAGGCCATCCCAGGAGCAAGATCAGGTAATCTCACCACAGAATACACTAATGTTCGAGCTGTGAAAACACTAATGGGGAGCTGCTGGTGAAGGCAGAGTTACAGCAGCAAGACACAATGGCACATAAAGTGAATATGTGAGAACAGGAATAGAAATACACATTCATATCAGAATATTATGAGCACCTCTAGCTCCACTGAGCATCTGTTCACCCTGTTCTTCAACGATCAGGACCCCCCACACAGAAGGTATTAAAGACATAAAGTCAAAGACTGTAGCTCATCTGTTGATGTACAGATTGTGTTGGTCATCTAGTCCTTCATTGGTGGTCACATTACACTGTTGGCTGGATTGGTCTGGTTAATACTGAGGTGTTTAAAACTCACTCTACCAGCGCAACACACTCTAACACACCACCGCCACATCAGTGTCAATGAAAATGATCCACCACCTAAATAATATCTGCTGTGCAGGGGGTCCTGACCATTGAAAAACAGGTTGAACAGAGTATACAGAGAAACAGATGGTCTGTAATTGTAGAGCTACAAAGTGCACCTATAAGGTCAGTGGAGCTTAAACGGACGTCTGTATACTCAAGGAGATGGTCATAATATTCTGTGTATTTCTATTTAAATAAGTATATAAGACAGATATCCACCATTTTCACCAAAAATAAATTGGCTCTGAAAAGTTTCTTCCCAACAGGAACCAGACTAGTAGGTTTTTCAGCACAAACTGAGATGACATCCGTGGGCGTTTCAAGTTGTAGAGGAAAGAGATGTCAACATTTTCAAGAGAAACTGGAAAGCAGCACCAGGAAGGAGAGGCTCTATCTTCCTACTACTGTTTACTTCCATTCTGCATTGTGCAACAGCATCCATTGATGATGCATCCTTGCTCTGATCAAAAGTGGGCCAATTTGCTGGAGAGCACAAAGGCTCTAAAACTCCTGAATGGAACCAGCTCAAGATCCAGAGTCAATTTGGTTGAAAAGGGTAACCAGTGATGGCATAGAAGAGCCACTTTAGGCCACAATAGGTTGCATTTAGGGCTGAAAGATTTTATATGCACAAATGTATTTTTTTGCAGCCTACATTATTAAAACTGTAGTTATTATTATAAAATGATTAATCATAAAGTGTGAAACCTTACACAGAGATTGTGAACTTCCTGTGGACAATTTGGACCAATCCAGGGCAACCAAACCTCCATGTGTTGTGACATCACCACCGCAACTTGTAATTGGCAGTCTGGGATAAATTTTCATTGATTTTTAGAAAATAATTGCAACTGAAATTAAATGTATTATTTTCTCCAATTTGTTCAGCCCTAATTAAATAGCTGGTTTAATCTTTTTGAAGAATCTACACCTGAAATAAAGGTTCTTGAAAGAAACAATTAGACCTTTAAAATATTCACAAATCTTATTTACACAAAAAAGGTTCTTTAAGGAAGCAGCCTATTAGACTGTTATTTAAGGAACCAGAAATGGTGTTCTGTGGCATTGATCAAAGAACCATTTGTGGAACCACTCAGACTGTGATATATGGCTCAGTGTGTATCCACAGAGGAGGACAGTAGTCTGTATATGGTGATAGGATGTGATTGAGCCCAGTTCAGACAGCAGGAGATCAACAGTAAAGAAACTTGTTGTACAGTCTTACTGTGGGTAAGAAATTTTGGTGCTCTAACACAGGACTAAGAGATAAACTTCCTACTTCTGCTGACAGTCCTTTTACTGAGCTTAAGTTTGGTGAACACACAAGGTACAGATCTTTTCTGCTCAGGTGCATAATACGGTAAAGCAGGAAATATACTTAAGCCCTGAGGGCCATCCCAAAAGCAAGATCAGGTAATCTCACCAGAGAAAACACTAATACTCGAGCTGTTCTCACAGAGTTAGGCAGGCGTGTTCATTTCCATTATGCAGCACTGTGCTGCTTGTCACTTGCAGCTTCCACTTACATATCCCACTTACCCGGTATAATAAAGTCTACAGATTCAGCTGATGGGGAAAAACATAGAAGACAGTAGAGGCAGAAAGATCAGCTGTTCTTCTTCACCCACAACACAATGCTGAGATAACTGCTGCCATCAATATTAAACTAACTGAAGAACACATTCACTTAAAAGAGCGTGAGGTCTCTTTTATCCCTCATTTAAATAAGGTTATTAAGGCTGAATTTATGTATAAAACGCGAGTCAAGTTCTGTCCAAGAACACGTAGAAGTTACTATTTGACTTACTAGTAGAGTTAATTACTGTAACATGTAATATATGTACAATGTCTTATCAACATGTTTCTAAATTTACTACTGTACATCAGTTCATTTATGACTGCAGTGCAACAAAAATGGCCGCCCCACTGATGATTTGCATGGTTAATGCTGCTTGTTCCAGTGAAATGCTCACTGAACAGCTGAAGTCTGAAATTCAAGTATTCCCCAAAAAACTTCATTCTGAGGTGTTAAAGCCTCCTTATAGTCCTGATCTTTCCCCATTGGGCTACCACCTGTTTGGTACCCTGAAAGAAGCCACAAGAGGATGGATATTCACGTCTGATGAGGTTAAGACAGAGGTGTATTTGTGGCTCCCAGCTCAGCCACAAATGTACAAAAGCTTGTTGATAGATGTCCAAAGTGTACTGAAACGCAGAGAGATTTCGTTGAAAAATAATGTATTTGTCTTTTTTGAAAAATTATAATTAATTTTACAGCCAGTGTGGATAATTTTTGAATTTTTGACCATAATGTGTCCTACTGTATGTATATATATTACAGTTCTCTACACTATTCTTTGTTGTAATCATTAGGAAAAGTGCTCCAGAAACACAATTATAATATATTCATGCTGTCAAGAGATTATGTATTCAATCACAATTAATCATTATTAAATATTTGATCAAATGAGACAAAAAAAGTTTCTGGATTTTTATTATTATTATTTTTTTTTTTTACAAAAAACATCAATAATATTAATACCATTATTTAAATTTTCTTTGCCACAAAACATGTCAACAAAACATGAAACTGACAATAATAAATTTTTTCTAAACCCATTTCTCCTTCCTTCAGTAATCACAGGAGACATTTTTGATAATGAATGCTCTCGCTAATGCACTCTCTCTCTCTTCATTCACTCTGAAGCTCACTCGACCTCCGATGCTCTCTCTCTGTCTCTCTAGGGGAGTGGAGTGGATTTAGGACAGGCATTGAAACGATAAAAGAAATGACCCTCAAGTAGTAGTTCCTTTCGTTCTTACCAAAGAGCCTATACATTGTGATGAAAATGCATTAATGTAAAATGATTGAGATGTTATTTTCACAGCCCTAATTGTGTTAGAAAGTTAAATGACTCTTAAAGTCATAATCTCAACCATGAATATATTGTTTCATGGAACAATACTATAGAAATGAAACTTGGATTTAAGTTAGTGTAGTCAGTGTGCAGCTTGTATAGCAGTATAGATTTACTGTCTTCTGAACATAACTCACAGCCATTAATGTCCAAATAACAAAAGTGAGTACACCTCACAGTGAACATGTCCAAATTGTGCCCCGTATTGTCAATATTTTGTGTGACCACCATTATTACCTAGCACTGTCTGAACCCTCTTGGGCATGTAATTCATTTGCACAGGTTGCTACTGGAATCCTCTTCTATTTATCCATGATGACATCACTGAGCTGGCACCTTGCATTCCTCAACCTTCTGCTTGAGGATGCTCTATAGGTGCTCAATTGGGAGACATACTTGGCCAGTCCGTCACCTTTACCTTCCTCAGCAAAGCAGTTGTTATCTTGAAGATGCGTTTGGGGTCGTTATCATGCTGGAATTCACTCAGTGAACCACAGCTCCCCAGTGCCAGCAGCACTCCTGCAGCACCAGACCATGATGATACCACCACCATGCTTCACTGCAGCCATGACATGTATAAGAGAATAGTACCTAAAGCACTTAATTTAACAGTCTGCTCCCCATTCACAAATGAAAACAAAATCACATGACACCAGTGATGGACAATGACAGAATTGGGCAATTTGGACGTGTTCACTGTGAGGTGTGCTCACTTGTGTTGTCAGCTGTTTGGACATTAATGGCTGTGAGTTATGTGCAGAAGACAGTAAATCTATACTGCTATACCAGCTGTACACTGACTACTCTCAGTTATATCCAAGTTTCATTTCTATAGTGTTGTCCCATTAAAATATATAAACAAATATTAGCAGAAATGTGAGGGGTGTACTCACCTTTGGTGCATACTGTATGTATAGTTAAATATGCATTATTGTTATGCCCAAGAAAATACTAAAGATGGCAAAGTAGCAGGATTATACCTTTAGATTAATTAAGATGAACCCATTTATGAATATGCACAATTATGCAAATTGTAAACAGTGCCTTGTCTCCAGCTTTCCAAGGCCATAACCTTCCTCCCTACACCACTCACTGTGTCTTGAGCTGGCAAAAGGTAATGCCGAGGACATTGTATGTTTGAACAGACTGAGAATAGATGGAGTAGAGCAGAATAATGCTACTAGGACAGTAGGATACATCACCAGCTTAGCCAGGCTGAGGGGCTAACAGCTCTACCTTCCACACTCTATTTGACAGGTGTGGACAGACAGATGTGATAGTGTTGCAATTTTGAACACCATCTTTTATCTGTTTAGCTAATGACTAACTGCACAGCATGAGCACCTCAGTGAGCTCCAGTGCAGGCAAGATCTGCAGAGTTTGTGACTTACCTTGTGAAAAGTTTCCTGCCGACGAGCTATAATCCTTTCATTTACATACTTTAGTTTATCAGACAGTGTCAGGTTCACATTTTTTGTCACATTCAAAGCTAAGCTGGCACGTCGTGTCTCACTAATTGCTTTTTTTTCTGTATAAAAAAGAGACGGAGCATGGAAAATGTGAACTCTGCACTATGTTAACACACTTGACACAAATACCAAACTTTTTAAACAAGATACAGGGTGTCCTCTTTGCCTCTTTACCCAAACAATTGTGAAGATATGGTGATGAAATTTGGATTAAATATACATCAGACTGTGTGTAAAACATTGATGTTACAACATGAGCTGAAAATGTCTACCAACATTTTCATGTTGATCCATCTAACCGTGAACCATGTAAACGTGTGGATCAGTTTACTGACAAAATAAGATCAGTGGACTAAGACGGTGACACTATCATGAGTTCGAATCCTGGTCTTGATGCTTACCATCAACAGCCGGGGTCTGAGAGAGCAAAATTGGCTCTCTCTGGGTGGGTATATGGTGCTATTTCAAAATCACTACTACCATGCAATGTCGGCTGGCTCAGGGATCTGCCAGCCGATACATCAGAGCAGGGGATCCTGTGCTGTCCTCCGAGCACATTGACTATTCAGCAATGATGTATTGGCAGCAGTTTGAAAAGAGGCGGAGCCTGATTTCACATCCATCAGAGAAGACATGTGCTAGTCTTCATGCTCCTAGATTCAGGGACATTGCAGGGAGAGTAATAGTGGAGGGATGGGTTGATTTTCTGCAGTTATTGGGTTCTGAATGCATGTAAACACACTAATTGTCTATCGCAATGTTTCCATTTAGTCACTGTCATATACCAGGTAGGTAGACATTACCCAGCACTAGGAATTTTATTGGCATTGCAGTGATTTCTCGCCTATTCAAGGAACGGGGTTAAAGGTGTTATCCACTATGCCATCCATTTCAAGTGATTTAATTAATAAAGATTATCTGAGAACATGAGTAAATGTAAATACATCATGTGTGAACACTGAGTGGGAAATTATGATGATGATAATAATAATAATAATAACAATAATAATAATAATAATAATAATAATAATATCACATTTGACTAACCTCTGAGAGCAGGCAGCAGTGAACGATCCTTCCTGTCATCACATTTGTTACACTCACTAAAGTACAGCAGCAGGAAGACATCCACCAGCACCCAGACCAGCGAGGTGGTCAGCACCACCTTACAGTAGACGAAACGCCGCATGAGCCTGGAGAGGCGTCAGGAGCCCAGAGAGAGAGCGGAGACAGGAAGAGGGGAGAGACCAGGCAGCACAGGGGCAATACAGCAATACACGTATGAGGCCGTCATCCCACTGGTGAAAGGAAGCACAATGAGCCGAGTGTTACTGAACAGAGCAAATCACACAGAGATAATATAAGTCCTTAATGAAAGTGAGATCTCAAGCTAAGTTATGGCTGAGAGAAGATACACTTCTTTTTCATTACTAATGCAGTGCAGTGTGGTGCAGCACACACACCAACAGTACTGAACATTACAGATACAACAGGATCTGTAAATAGATATAATTCTTCTGAGATTCTCTTAATTATCAATAATTATCAGGTAAAAATAAAATAAAGGGTCACTGACAAAAAGTCTACACTATCAATTTGCTAACAACATCATTCTATCCTGTTCATATCTTCTTCAGGTCTCGTGCAGCTTTTCAATTGGATTCAGGTCTGTGTGCTGGCATGGCCAGTTCAAAACAATGAGCTCCTTTTGGTAAACATATTCTTTTGTTAACTGGATGTATGACTTTGGTTGTTGTCATGTGCAAAGGTGAATATCCTCTATCTTCCTAATAGACACCCAAAGGTTTGGCACCAAATTCAACTGCTATTTGGAGCATTCCATAATTCACTCCACCTTAATTGTAGCCACAGTTCCTACTGAAGACAGTCCTAAAGCATGATGCTGCCTCCACCAGGCTTCACACTTAGTTTGTGATGTGCTGTGTTTGTGCAAACATATGTCTGTCTGTGTATTTCATAACATAATGGGTGAACAGCTCCAGGTTTCTTTCTGCTAATTTTATAAAGATTCACAACAACTTTATAGGTTTGTTCAACAATCAGACCAATTACTGCCCAGCTCAGTTTGGTATATGCTGGATAGGTTTACTGTCTTGCGTCAGTTTAGTCGAACACACTGCATTATAATCTCCTTACAGCCAGGCAGCTGACGTTCTTAGAACTGTGTGATGATGACAGAGCTTAATCCTGATTGGCTAGTATCGCTACACACAATTCCATGGGTTGGGAGAGCAGTGGCTTGTTTTCATTGAAAGAAACATGCACTCAAACTGGCTATTTTGAACAGGGCTGTTTAGAAAGGGTGAGATGGGTGCTGCTGTGCATGATACCGGTGGTATTTTGACCAAAACATGACAGACATGTCATTAAGACCCCCAGGGAACTGTGTCAACTTGTGAAAAAGAGGCTTAATGTGTCACGTTTAAAGGTGAGTAAAGTAATTAAACAATTTGTCTCAGGTTCATCATTTTAAATAGAATACTGAGATTTTTACAGGGATGTTGGTTAAAGAACCAGTCAAGATGGAAGATGGCAAGATTTCTACCAGAAAACAAATACACAACTCACCATGATGGCAAGAGGTACAGAAACTGGTTTAATATTAAATCTGAGGTTGTATCAGTGCCTCTAAAAGCAAGAAATAAAATTAATTCTTAAAAAAGTGGAAAGTCTGAGCGCCCCAAGGTGCTGACACTATAATCAGAGGATTGCAAGTTCAAATCTATGATACTTCCTATCGCCAGCTGGGACCCGAGATAGCAAAATTGTACATGCTCTATCTGGATGGGTAGATGGCACTCATCACTACTAAGTAATGTACGCTGGCTCAGGTGTCTGCCAGCCAATCCATCAGAACTGGGGATCCTGTGCTTTCCTCTGTGCACGTTGGATGTCCAGTGCCGATATATTGGCAGCAGCTGTAAAAGAGGCGGAGCCTGACTTCACATGCATCAGAGGCTTGTGCTAGTCTTCACTCTCCTAGAGTCAGAGACATTACAAGACCTAACCTTAACCCTAACACAGTTACGTATCAACTGATATAATAAGAATCTTTATTTATACAGCAAATAATAAAATGCAACAAACAGAATCAACAGTAGCATGAAGGCTATTCTAATAGTATTTCATTAATTAATTAATAATTAATTATTAATTAATTAATAATTAAACTGCAGAAGTATAAATAGAAATATAATACAAATACAAGTGAGACTGTCATGTGCACCTCCTGTAATAATTAACCTTCCTGACTAGTTGATATTCCAATATTTTTGTTTATTGATGAATAACACATTGCCTGCCTGAGTGAACTACTTCCATCTGAGAGGCTACATTCTGTTCCCCGAGCTAAAGATACACTTGGCTGAAGCTGAAACCTCTTACCACAGATCAACTCTAATCGCAGCTTGGCAATGTTAAAGTTCTCATGAGTATCTGGATTATATTATATACACTAATAGCAAACAAATGACAGTAAAAAGAGGCGGTTAGTACTGACCAGTAAGGTCAGCATGGCTGATGGAGTGTGTGCTGCTGGTCATTTTAAAGCACCACCCCCTCCACAGTTCACCAGGAGGGAAATCTAATAATCTCATTTCCTTATTTCTCTCTCACTCACTCAATCACTTACTCTACCCCCACCTCCGATTCTCTCTCCTCCTGTACTCTCGCTCTAATTAAAAGAGATAGGCATGCTTGTTTGAAGAATTCCATTTTAATTGCAGCAGACCTCCTGTGGCAATTTGAAAACTTTTCATGTCACAAACTATAAAATTAAGCACAGCACTGAACCCAGTACACCTCAAACACACACACACACACACACACACACACACATCCTGACTGAGACTTCAACTCTGATCCTGCTTGTTTCACTGGCCATCTGCTTGGCTGCCCAGCGTTGTGCACGGGTGCAGAGCCACCAGTCATGCCATAGGCTGGGGCTGTACTCCTGAGTCCTGCCGGAAAGGCAGCGTTATTAGAGCAGCCATCTGCACGGATGGGCTTTCGCTGTCTGCTGAATGCACTAGCAGGACAGACCTGCATTACAATCACGAATCACACTAAAGATTGAACCTTTACTCATCTTTTCAATGCCTTATAAATAGTATGGCTGTCCTTGGCATTTACTAAGATGTATCAAAGAACAGAAAAGCATGAGAGTCTTCCGTTTTCTACAAGCTTCAGAACATTCCATGAATACTATACTTTAACATTCTGCTCAAACACTTGGTAGAGCACATTTAAGTCACTATATCTTACTGAAGAAGGTATGGAGCTGAACACAATGTGATTGTGCCATCTCTACCACATGGTAGAGGTATGTTAGGCTAAAAATCATCCACTAGAACTGCAACATTTTCTTGTCTGAATGCAAACCAGCAATGTTTCATAGCCAAACCACAATAAAGTGGATCAGATACTGAAAAACCATTAGTGCTGTTGTACCACCACACCGATGAGTGTGGTGTTTAAAAAATGAACAAAATTAACTTTATTACACAGTTTATAGTTTGTAGTTCATGTTCTGATTTTACCATAAAGTGTCAGCTCACTGTATGTTTAAAGTGTACATGAAAAATAACTGCCCCACTACCCCACCCAAAGTAATAATTCAATTGCTTATTTGTTGTTAAGGATGATAAAGGGTTAAAAAGCAAAAACATTATCCTAACACACTCGGACAGATGTACAGACGAGTATAGAATTTGTAACCATTGCCATTGTCCATCATCAATGACTGACATAGATCTCGATGTTAAGCCAGCATTGTGAAGCCATGCAAGCCCTATAATGACAGCGAGCCTTCCTTTCAACATTAGGCTACCACTTCATCCAACACATACAGCTGGTTACACACCTTTCAATTTAGATTTTTCCTATTTATTTCAGTGAAGCAGTAACACCAACGTTACACCAACTCTTACATCACATAGAAATGTAACCTCCATTTAATCTGTGTAGTAAACACAAACAATTGGTCTGTCTCAATACCTAGTGGGCTGTCTAACTAGGCCGTGTCTAACCATCATCCACCCTTACTCTAACAACGACATCACTTATTCCCGCCCACTGAATGTGACCAGCCTTTATGTACCTCACCTGTCAGCATATCGCCACCACAGATCTGCTCTTGAAGTTTTTATAGTAATTTTTGTAAAAATCACATGGCTGCTTGCCCTGCTGTTGACTGCTCAACGTGCATCGCTTTGCATTGCGAGATTGCCTTAATGACTGAGGAAGCATTCAATGCTCTCTCGATATTTAGGCAAAATAAGGTCTCAGTAGGCAGCATTTTGAGGTATCTAAGAATTGAGACAGCCTTCTTCTCGGGGGTGTATATTGTGATGTAAAATGCTGTATATGTAGAGAGCTCACTCGGTATTGAGACAAACCTATAGACACACTAGGGGGCAATAAGCACAAGTTCCCAGACAGTGGGCAGCCCCATCATCCACAGCATCTAAAGAGCAGTTGTAGGTTAGATTGGCACTTCAATCGTGTCCTGCTAACTCAGGGGATCAAACGTTCCCAAGCTTGCTCTAAGGCCACGGATGCCCCCAGAGTACAACTTGCTCCCATCTGGGACCTTTTGTGTGCTGGCTAAACATGATAACCACTACAGGAATTGAATGAAATTTCACAAACTACAGAAAACACACAATCACAATGTGGTAAAGCCCTTCAGACAATTTTAATTTAGCATCATTCACTGATTTAGACATTGTCATTGTCCAAGATGACAGCACTGCCTACTGACTGCATGCTCATGGTTTAAAAGGCGCAGTGAAATAACGGTGCCATATTGCAGCTGCATGACGGCACCGTCTAGCGTGCATCTGATTTGGAGAGATGAAATACATTATTCTGTGCGTAAATATTCTCCCAGCACATGTTCGTGGCTCATGCCTCCATTCAGGCATGATGCCTGCTGTCACTGTTAAAGGAAGTCTCATAATAGCAGGCTTTTGAGACAAACACCACAAATTTACAACTGCTTTCAAAAGGCAGAGATAATTCCACTGACAAACAGGCCCTCGCTAGCGGCTCAAACTTTAGTCAAGAGGAATATGCAATATCTACACCCATTTTCTGCACCCGCATTTCGTGCCACCCGCTCTCAAATTCATATGCATGAGCGAGATAAACAGATTTTTCATTTAGACTCGTGTGCCACTTTTGTACATTATATGCAGGCAGAGTTTGGGACTGAAACTAGTGCAAATGCTTCATAAATCAGGCCCACTGTAAGGTCTGAGCAAGTGTATTACTGTAATCACACTGTTTTAAATGGAAAACAGTAGCAGTCACATCATACAGAAAATTATAAGCTAATTATTTAGCTTTTCTTGGGTTGACGTTGCCATTTTAAAGAAAGAAAAGCTTAACGTTGTGCAGTCAAGCAGGATTAGTTCTTATTATTTATGATCTACAGCAAAACAGCTAAAAGAGATTTAATTTAATTGTAAAAACACAGTTTTTCACATCATACAGAAAATCGTGAGCTGATTATTTGGCTATTCTGGGGTTGGCTTTGGCATTTTAAGTAAGCAAAGCTTAATATTTATGATCTACAGCAGAAACACTGGATTTATGAGAGTGTCTACATGTTTCTTTCCAAGCCTACAAAATTTCACTAATGAGCACTCCACCTTAACAAAGGAGACAACCTAATTAATGAGATCAGGAATTGTAAACACAGGTTTGGAACCAATACATGTACACACTGTGGGCTTTGGTGGAGCAAGATGAGTACCCAAGAGTGGCAATTAACATACTTCTTGAATTCCCGACATTATATTCACAACAGTCCTCCTTTTGTTTTGTTCCTGCCCCACCACTGTTATGCAGCCAACACGGGCATTGCTATACCAGCAGGTGGAAAACCAATTCCACCAACAAACCTGAACGTAGTAGGGGAAAAAACTGCCTATTATATTTTTATGATAATTTATGCTAATATAGCTGATGAAAATATTTTCCTACTTTAATAAACTAGCCTAGACTCTGATAATCCTTTACCTCAGTTTCATATGCATGCATTATGTCCCAAACTCGCCTACAGGCCTTATCCTTCTAATCTTAAATGGGAATCGTTTAATTTACATACTGTTTGGTTTACTGTTTCCTTGTTTTTGAGACCCTGAAGCCATTATACTTAGTTTTCTGTAACTCAAAACCTGAAAACTGCACTGGCTGTATCTTAATTAAGAGGGCATTTGAGTGAATACTGGGCTTTGGCACATATGAGCTTCACTGTTGGAGAGTCAAAAAGAATTTTTTTTCATTTGCAAGCAATGCAAGGCCACAATGAGATGGACCTTTAAATTACAATGACATACAATTTTGTTTGGCATTTAAGAATTGGGGGCCCCCAAGTGGCTCAGGGGATTAAGATGCTGTCACTATGATCCGAGGATTGCAAGTTAAAATCCCAGATCATGATGCTTGTTGTCATCAGCCGGGGCCCAAGAGAGCAAAAATTGGTGCTCTCTCTGGATGGGTAAGATGCCACTCTTTCCCCAGCATTAATAAGTAATGTCGGCTGGCTCAGTCATCTGCCAGGCAATCCATCAGAAGTCAGGATCCTGCACTTTTCACTGAGCGTGTTGGCAGCAGTTAAACCATAGAGGGCATCCTGAGCAGCTGCATCACTGTCTGGTTTGGGAATTGCACTGCATCTGACTGCAAGACTCTCCATCCAAAAAAGTCATCATCCAGTTCATAACTTGTCTTCACACCATTGGCTTCACACCTTATTGGAAGTCTTCTACCTGGAGTCATCTTCCGCAAGGAGTAAGTGATGAATTTCTTCATACATCTGACATAAAATCCCTTTTACAGGCTTAATCTGGGTGATGTTCAGTTTATTGACCTTTTTTGTTAATATACTGTGATACAGTATGATCCCTTTTTATTAGATCCGATTTGGATGGGTGTTGGGGATGGAATTAGAGAATTTTCTGGAAATAATAATAATAACAATAAATCAACAAAATAACTGTCTACTTATATTAAGCTGACTACAAGAATATTAAAAAGCTTAAAGGTCCCATATTATACCCCTTTTCCACAAGTTGCCTGAGATTCTACATGTAATTTTTACCATGTTGGTCAAAATACCTCAATCCAGATACCCAAATATAGGTGTAAAAATGTGACTTTTCCATAATATGTTTCCTTTAAACCTTGGGCCTAGTTTAAAACTGGTGAACCAATATTTCCACAGTCCATCACTCCTGATTCTATTCATGAAAAGCTTGATATGACTGACAAGTTTAATCAGGGCCAATGAAAGCGGTGTAGTGCTGTGCTTCTCCACTGATCCCGATTGTCCACATGGTCATTTATGCTTTTTTAAATCTCTCTGCAAGAACAAATCTGAGATTCTACGAGACACACTCAGACTACAATATGAACATTGGGTGAACGTTGATCAGTTTGATCAAATGCTTAAAGTCTGGTCGAACGGTCCACAATCAGCCCAACTGAGAGGTGAAGTTCATGGGTTCAATATGAAAAACATTTTTGCTACCACAATCTTAAAAAGATGGCTCTTCAAGGGTTCTTTAGTAAAGAAAATCATTCTACATAGAACCATAAACACCTTCGTGTGAATAAAGGGTTCTTTCCATGGTGAAAGCGTTCTTCAGACTGATGAGAAATGTGTTGCAGATGGTTTTATACAGAACATTTTTGAAAATGGTTCTATATAGCCCACAAAAAGGGTTCTGCTGTAGTTACGATGTCAAGTTTGTAATAATAGATTAACCTTTTTTGGTGCTAAATAGAACCATTTTCAAAAGGCATCTATATAGAACCATCTACAGCACATTCCTCATCAATCTGAAGCACCCTTTCATCATGCAAAGCATTGATTATGCACTGTTACCAGTTACTAACATGCACAGTCTTTATCTCGTTCTTTAGATGGACTTCACATAGACAAAGCTTCGTTTAGACCTCATAGCAGCCTTGCTCAGTCTTAGTCCTATGCAAGTTCTTCAGAAACAAGAGGTCTGGACAGATCAACCTGAAGAACACAGTAATTTACTATATCTAAAGAAGTCAATCCCAATTTGTTTTGATATTCTTTTTGCAGACTTGTAATTATATTCTAATACAGGTCTACAGGTACAAATCCCAAAGTTAGTAGACATCTGCTCATACAAATCAAAAATCCACCTTTTTACTGCAGTAACAGCCTCTGGGAACACTTCAGACTAGATGTCAGACCATTGCTGTGAAGATCTGATTGTATTCAGCCACGAGAGGTCATGTAGTGATCTTGGTTGATTTGTTCTCAACTCCAACTCATCCCAAAGGTACTGGACGGAGCTCCGTCACTCCAGTTCTACTGCTCTACAGCCCAAAGCTGGGGAGCTTTACCATATGCCTGGCATTGGGTTTGGTGACCTTAGGCTTGGGTGCGTCTTCTCATGAGAGTGCAATTCTTTTGATTATACGTTTCTACTGAGTGCATACATGTGCAACTGAGCATCTGTGTCAGCAGTGGATGAAAGACACTTTTTACATACTGCATGCATTTCCCATTAGATTTGATATGTAACACTACTGCTGGCTGGACAGACAAGGGGCTACATTTGCAAAGAAGGTTCTCAGTCCTAACTGTCCAGGTTCTTATGAATGACATCATCAGACCATCTAAACCTACATTCAGGTTAAAAATATCAGCACATTCAAAGGCTGTCTCCTGCAGGAAGCTCTCTGCAGGTTATCACTGAAGCTCAGATTTTAATAACATCAGCAAAGCCATTTATCAAATGAACATGAATGTGGGACACTTACTGGATAAAGCCTATGACTGAATGACACCTTGAGGTCCTGACAGTCCTGTTAGTCAGTCAGCAACGTGTTGCATCTGGTTGCCTTCGTCTAATTACAAATTGGCAGTGGATGTCCAGACAGCATCGTGGATAATCCCAGAGGAGGAAGCATAGCTCAGGTCACTGTAGAGCTGCCACTGATGTGTGTAAAAGGCTTCAGGTGTGCAGGATATGTGTGTGGATCGGAAATGGCTCGCTAATGCAGAGCAGCAGCTTCATCTAAGGATGCTCGCTGCTGATGCTGATGCTGGCTCCATGTCCTCGCGCGCTCTGTTACACGCATCCGTCCCCCCTGTTACGGAGCTCCACGCGGTTCCACATCGCAGATTGATATGCACAGCCTGGATGGCAGGATATTTCCGCGCGTCAGGTCTGAGAGGCAGTGAAGAGGCAGCTAACCCTAATGGATGGAGACGGAGGAAAGAGACGCTCACAAACTGGCTCGCGCACCGGCCGCGCGCTCTGATAGGACGACAAGCACGTCCGTCGTGACGTCACCGCGCAAGTGCACCAGAGACGGAGGCGTGGACTCGTCTGAGTAAGACTGAAGAAGAGTCAGTGCTACATTACAAACACTTAGAATTAGAATATATACACACACACTTTAAAAAGATTCTTCAAGGGTTCTTTAGTCCAAAAAGTGCTTCCATACAGAATCATGAACACTCCAAGAACCCAAAGGGTTTTTTTACATGCTGGAAGGGTTCTTCAGGTTGATGAGGAATGTGCTGTAGATTGTTCTTTACAGAACCTTTTTGATAAGGGTTCTAAGTAGCCCCAAAAAGGGTTCTGCTATTGGTGCGATGTCAAGCATGTAATAATAGAACCCTTTGGGTCCTATATAGAACCATTTTCAAAAATCTTCTATACAGAACCATCTACAGCACATTCCTCATCCATCAGAAAAACCCTTTCACCACGCAAAGAACACCTTGGGGTTTCAGTGCTCATGGTTCTATGTAGAACCATTTTCTTTATAATAATAATAATAATAATAATAATAATAATAATAATAATAATAATAATAATAATAATAATAATAATAATAATAAACATTTATCAAGCCTCATCACTACTATGTGGACAAATAACATTTTGATACATTGAGTAAAGTTAAATTGTTTAAATTAGTTTAATTAACTTAATAAATACAATTATTTACTGGATTAACTTTGTCACCAGTCCAGTGAAGCTAAGCAGGGCTGGGTCTCGTTAGTACTTGGATGGGAGACCTTCAAGGAAAAGCTTGTTTGCTGGAAGTGGTGTTGGTGGACAACAGGAGGCGCTATTCCTGTGTTCTGTGTTGGATCCCGATCCCCCAGTGCAGTGATGGGAACATTGTACTGTATACATGTCTTCTTCTTTGAGATGAGATGTAAACTGAGGTCCAGAGACTCTGACGCAGAGGTCATTTCTCCTAAAAGTGTAGTGTTACCTCAGTGTCCTGGCCAAATTTCTCATCCAAATCTTCTGCCTTCTGACTTCTGGTACAGGCCGGCTGCCATCACATCGTTTAGGTGGATGCTGATCATTGATGGTGGTGGTGTATAAGTAAACTAATATGATCTATAGCCTTAGATACTGGACAAGTAAACATACACAGTCAGGTGCTCAATTTAAGTGGTTCAGCAATTATAAAGACACATGATCAACAAGAAGGTAAAGAGCTGAGTCAATGTCTTAGCATAATAATAGACCTACACACTGTTGCACATCTTTCTCATGAAATATTTACCTTCTTACACTGGGCTGAGCAGCTGCCATGATTCAGTGTGCAAGAATTAATGTTGATCCATATTAATAACAAAGAAGAGACTTTTTAGACATTATGGATCTGAAAACTAGTAACAAACAGCTATAAATAAACAATCTGTTAGGTTTTTGAAGCTTATTTCTAAGCTAGCTCACTTCCTTTCAACTCCAGCACAGCAACATCTTCACATACTTCAATTAAGGAATTCAAGCTCAAGTTTAATTGTTATTTCTGGAGTCAGGACAAATGTAAACATGTTCAGTTTATATTCCTGGGTGTGTGTAGTACAATATATAGTACAGTACAGTATACAGTATATAGTGCAAGATCCCAGTCTACATTGTTTGTGTATTGTGCAAAAGTGCAGAGTGTGCAGATGTTGCCGTACAGCCTGTGGGATGAAACTGTTTGACAGTCTAGTGGTGTGGGTCTGGATGCTGCGGTACCTCCTTCCAGAGGTTAGCGGCATGAAGAGACCATGTGATGGATGTGATGGGTTTCTCACAATGCTGAGAGCTTTCTGGATGCAGCGCTTGTTGTACATTTTTGTTACAGTTGGGAGAGAGACCCCAATCATCTTCTCAGCTGTTCTCACTATACGCTGGAGAGACTTACGGTCAGAGGCAGAGCAACTTCCAAACCAGACAATGATGCTTCTGCTCAGGATGGTCTCTATGCTTCCTCTGTAGGACGTGGTGAGGATGGGGGGTGGCAGGTGGGCTTTCTTAAGTTTCCTCAGAAAGTACAGATGCTGTTGGGCTTTGTTACTTACCTTTTGTTGTTCAAAACAACAAAAGCAATGACAATTATCACCAGTATCAGTATTATTAGATACTCAATATCAGAGTCCATAAATGGATTAATATGATAAAAATAACAAAAAAAAAGTAACAAAAAGACATTTGTTGTGCTGAATTCTTTGTCTCACTGTAGTATCACAAATGTTAAAATATAAGCTTTCAAATTCTTGCTATTTTTGGGGAGAACCTAAACAAAGGCTATACAGTGTTTGAAATAAATATCATTCAGAGAATAGTTGGATAGATTTTGTTATTAGAAATCTGATGAGACTAGGTTTCCAAACCTGAGCTCTAGGTTTGGTTGTGCGACTAAACAGCGCCATCTGCTGGCGGACTGATTTCACTACATTATCAACATTAGTGCCACCTGCTGGCCAATTCTAAATTTACCACACATAAAACTAGAGAATCCCTGAGAAACAAGCCAGAGAATTGCTTGATGTGGTGAATGCATACACTGACTGGCCACTTCATTAGGTACACATACCTTGTATCACTTCTTGTCCATTTTAGCTCCACTCTGCATTTAGATGCAGTTTGTAATTACAGACTGAAGTCCATCTGTTTCTCTGCATACTTTGTTCAGTTTGTTCTTCAGTGGTTAAAACCTCCCACATAGCAGGTATTATTTAGATGACTCATTCTCAGCACCGCACGTGGTGGTGGTGTTAGTGTGTGTCATATGGATGCATACTATTGCATTTTGGAAAGTGAAAACTTGTTTTTTATGTCTACGGAAGCTGTTTGTAAACAATATTATTAACAATATCATGTTTATTCTCTAGGGGGAGCCATTGGGGTTTTAGGCTTTTTTAATACACTGTATTGAGAAGCAGTGCAGAACACCAAACAATCACACACTAATACATAAAGACGTCAATTGAACAAAAATGCTGAACTTATATTTAAAAGTTTTATATATACACAGTTTAAGATTTAAAAAGAGGCCTTCTGCTCTGTTGTTGATTCCTGGGCAGGGATTTGGTTTTAGTATATGTTCCTTTTCCACCTTTTACTCACCAGTGCATGAGAAGTAGTCGTTTTACTCAAGCCCCGCCCACTAAGACTGGATTGGATACAAGCAGAGCGCCCTTTGTGTGAGTAACCAATTCCAGCTCACGGGAGTAGACAGCTATAACCAATCTCAGCTCAGTGGGCGGGGCATGACCATATACGGGTTGAGAAAATCCATATAATATCCCAGCGCGAGTGTCTTCATTACTGACGACTCTCAGTCCGTCATGCGCAACAGGGCTCACCGGCAAAACTTTATTTACATTCACTCGTCAGCTTTAAAACTCATTGACACCAAGCTTCAGACTTTGAAAGCCGCTGGTTTAGCACGGGGTGGTCATCATGAATCAGACGCTGAACCAGACGGACGGCGGAGCGTTTCAGAACCGGAGCGCGGACGTGTTCGCGTGCTGTAACTTCTCCTCGGTCGTGACGGACGAGGGCTTCTCGGCCACTGCTCCGGACGAGCGGACTTTGTTCATCATGCGCGTGGTCCAGATCGCCGTCATGTGCGTGCTCTCGCTCACCGTGGTCTTCGGCATCTTTTTCCTCGGCTGCAACCTCCTCATCAAGTCCGAGGGCATGATCAACTTCCTGGTGACGGACCGAAGACCGTCCAAAGAGGTGGAGGCTGTTATAGTTGGCGGCTATTAGCACCATCAGCCGTTCTCCATTTGGGCCACTTTACGCACGGGCACATTCCGGGTAGGGCAGTGCCAAGACACGTTCCGGCCCTCGGCTCGCTTTTCCGGTCCCGTCCGAAAGTGAAAGGGCGAGAAAGTTTCCGTCTGTTTGTGGACAACGTGACGAAACTGGCCGTTTCCGTGTCCATCAGGCTCGCGCACGGAACCCAGCAGCAGCGCGCGCCTGAACTCCTTAAGATGACTTAAACTTTAAGGTTTAAAACACCTCAATTAAAGAAAGAGCTCGATACATGTTTAATGTTTTCTTAGATGAGGAAAATTTGTCAGCATTCTCCAAGAGTTTCATTGTTCTTTATGAGAGTTAACTATTTTAATGCTAAATAAATATATTCATTTGTGCTGTATTTTTGTTGAGTATTTAAATATGCACTGAATATGTTAGTTTATCACCACCAACCTGGAAAATCCATAAAAAAGACGTATGTAGCAGTAACTTAGCTAGTCCATATTAGCTTATTGCCCTTCAGTAACTCATTAAGAGTACTTTTTAAGCTTTAAAACCCTTCACTTAAGAAAAGCTAAATAAATGTGTAATATTGTCAACTTTCTCCAAGAGTTTCATTACTCCTATGGGAATTATTAGCTGGCTGACTGCTTTTATGCTAAAAAAACCTATTCATTTGTGCTAAATTCTTGTTGAATTGTTTAATTATGCAATGTACATGTTTTCATTATCATCCTGATTGTACTACCTTGGAAAATCAAGATAAAAAAACTGGTAGTTTTTTAAGCATAAGTTAGCTGTTTTAGTACAACGTTTTACAATCAACAGTCATTGATGATTATAAGGGATGATGGAGACCACAAACATACCTTTTTTCCCTTTCTTTTTTAACAATGAGAACCAAAAATGTGGACAAAAATGTGATGAATGTTATTTAGGTTAGAAGAAAACTTTGTAATATTACAGAAAAAAATGAATAGTCTGTTTCCTTGTTAAAAAATGTATGAATGTGAAAAATGATTTATTTCTAATCAAAAATGGCTTTTTTGTTGAAAAAAAAGGTACTGTAGCTTGTTATAGTGCTGTTTTATGTCAAACACATCAGAAACCTTCAGATGCTGATGTGGCCCTAGAGGATTGAACAAAATCAATATTTTCAGTCAATGATCGATTTTTTAAATACATTTTATAATGTGAAGTATCCATATTTCAGTATTGATCTGCCCATCCCTGCTAGTTATCTCACTGACTAATTATGCTGATGCTTGCTGTTATGTAAACAAAAATATTTTCAAAATGTTAATTTGTGTTGTATTTTGTTTAGTTGTCTAATGATGCATTTTGTTATTATCACTCTAGCTGTACTACCACAGAAAATCCAGAAAAAGACTGTTTGGCATGTGTTTATAATGAAGCACATGTTAGCTATGCTAACTAGCCTACTTTCCTTCAGCAAACTCCTTAAGAGACTTCCTTAATGTTTCATCACATACTTTAAAAATGAGCTAAATAAATTGGAAATATAAAGTATAATAGTTGTCTTAACTGAAAGTATTTTATACAACTTTCTCCAATTAACAGTTTCCGTGTTGCTATTGAGCTTGCTGTGTGCTTTACATGCTACGTTTTGATTTGTGTTTAATTTGCTTTAGTTGTTTAAATATATATTGCATATGTGGTTTTTTATCACTCTGTCAGTACCATCCAAAATTTAGAAAAAAATGTTTTTTTTTATTAAGTACAAGTTACAGTAGCTAGCTAGCGTACATTCCTGAAATCACTGGAAACTTAAGATGAACCAATTTGCCAATGGAATTTAACCCATTTGTGCAGTGAAACACACACACTTGTGAACACACTATGCTGTGAGAATTTGTGCCCGAAGTGGTGAGCAGCCCTTATCCACTGGTGCCCGGGGAGCAGTGTGGGGGGTTAGGTGCCTTGCTCTTCAGTCATGTCAAGTTTAGGGGATTGATCCGGTGACCTTCTGGTCACAAGACCAGATTCTTACCACTAGGCCATGGCTGCCCCCTAAGTATCTTAAATATCTGAAGGGTTACCAGTCTTTTAATATTTATATGTTGATTTTGTTCACTTATAGTCTTAATGCTGATACTCCCCATGATTTATACACTTGTACATCTAGCTAAAAATGTATATTGGTGCTATGGTCTAAACCTGAGGTACTTTCAGTGAAGATATAGCCAAGAAGCCAACTTACTAACCCTGGAAAAAAATAACATCTACATCAAAGAGAGCATCTGGTCACCTCTGTGATTATTCTTGAGGGACATGTGAGCAACTTAGTCTTTTCAATCACTTCCCTTTTCAATTTGTATTTTTAAAAAAGGTATTTACAAAAATTGTTTATATCCCCTTTTAAATTATTTTATTATTTATATGTATGTATAGATGTTTATAAGTATTTGTTTACTTTTTATTTCGTACAGATATTTTTTGTCATAGTACATGTTTCTTAATGTGATCTCTAAAAAGTTGACCTGGTGCATATTGACTACTACCATGGAGATGAATGAAAGGTCTGACATGGTTGTGTGTAATCTTCCTGCAGTGCTACACTTCTGGACTTTGTATCACTAGATTTTCCTGTGTTTTGGATACACACAGTGCAAGAATTGAAAGAAGAAGAAAGACATTGTATCATCTTTGATGTAATAAACTTAAAATGATTATTAAACGCATTAGTTATGACTGTTATTTACAAACATTCTACATGTAAAACTCATGAGTTAGATTTTTTACATGAGGTTGTTTTATGGTATGAGATTTTGTATATATCGTGCATATTAAGCTCCTTTGAATTTTTTTAAAATGCTATATAAAAATATGTTAAATAGCCAAAAATAAGTTATTGATAAATGGACTTAAATAACTTTCATCCACGTTGGCTGTTCCTATCAGTTTTCAGAAAGCCATCTAAAAATTTTCCATTCGTTTACGTAACCAGTTTACTTTAATGTTTAGATCAGTCTAAAACAAATAATTTTATCCTGTGTGTGGCTACCTCTGAGCCCATGGCTACATTCATTTGGTGCTCAAATTATTTTTGCCCTCCAGAGAGCATCTGATCCTGCTCTGATACCATCTTCGTGAGACTGTGGGTCCACATCATTGAAAGTCTTTGATACTAACTGCTTAAAAAAACAGCCTGCTTTAAATTCATAGTTTCTGTGTTTTCATGTAAACCAATACATTTATATATGTTTTATTTCACCTATTCAGCCTGCAGCAGTTTAGCCCCACCCATCCACCTTAAAACAAGCAATGCTTTTAAAATGAGACAATTCTTAATGGAAAAAAACATTTTAAAAGGATTATCTCACATTATATTTATATCCACAGATTTTAAAAGAGCTTAAAGAAACATTAGCAGTGCATCACTACTGTTTGTGTACATCCAGTAATTACTGTATGGACCTTATCACTTTTCAAGAGTGTAAGTTTTCCATTCAAGTGTAATATGTGCAATATTCAGTACTTATACTCATAGGATATATTTTTTATACTTTATTCCAATCCCATTTATATTATTATGTCTATTTTGTGTCCAATATATATTGTCTAATATGTATAGTTTAATGTACTGTGTCCGATATATGCACATTGGAGGCTGGAGAAAAGTAATTTTGTCCAGTTGTAGAGTCTGAATGACAATAACGTTAGAAAAACAAGTATTTCTCTATTTTTGGGGCTTTTTTTATTTTCTGCATAACATGTACAAAGTATATAACATTACATGAACATTTTATGATGATTGGATCAAAGTTTTTGCCCTCTCCTGTTTAGATTAGATTGAGCTTTGTCAATGTGATTGTGCACAATGGACTTTAACCCATCCATGCAATGAAGCACACACACACACACACACACACACACACACACACACACACACACACACACACACACACACACACACACACACACACACACAAGTGAACAACCTGGAATGTGAGCAGCCCTTTCCACAGTGCCCGGGGAGCAGTTGGGGGTTAGGTGTCTTGCTCAAAGGCATTTCAGTCATGACCTGCCTGTGGATCAAACCGACAACCTTTCCGGTCACAAGACCAGATCCCTGCCCCCATGGCTGTATTGTAAAGCTGCCATTTTAGAAATACTTTTGGAAATAATGTTTTTTTCTTTGGATAGTGTCATTAAGCATGTAAATTTATTTGAGGAACATTGTTCACTCTCAGAAAAAGGTACTGGACTGTCAATGAGGCCAAACATTACCAGTCAATGGAGTGATACCAGGTCTTGGGTTCTATTAATTGGGGTACTAAATTGTACCAGATTTTGTTGCATTTACTTGCTTTTATAAGTTATAAAAAAGATTGCTCATTTGATTTGGAAAAGTGAATGAAGTAAACCTTCAAGGGACACAACTGGACTTTAAGGATAATTTTGTACATGAAGGGGTACATTTACTGTACATGCTGTACATGTTGGTATTTTCTGTTGTAGTCTTCACAGTTCACTAATGAAACTGGGCTTTCTGAAGAGTCGCCACACGGGTGAACTTTTTCTTGCTCCGAATGACTGAATTACTATGAATAAGTCAGTAGTTTGAGTCCAGGTGTAAACTACCTCAGTTTAGCTAGTTCAACATAGTGATAGTGACAATTGGTGAGCTAATTACATATACATCTTTACTTTCCGTTTCTAAAGTCTATTCTAAAAAAGAATAGTAGTAATCAGTTGTCCATTATTATGAAGTTGAATGCAAATCTTTTCTGATGGTGTTTACCAGACTAAGCAGAATGCCAGTGATTAAAGAGGCATGCCAGTTGTGAGGCAGACCTATTTATAAGAGTGTGAGAGAGCTGTGAGCTTGTTAACTTCACAGTGAATAATTATGGTCCAGGCACATCTATATAGATCTAGCTGCTGCACAATGACATCATGTCTGTTTTAAGTAGAATAGGAACTACTGCTCTGTAGGAGTGGTCCACACAGAAAAGTTCACACACTATTGTGCCTGTAGACATAATTATGTCTTGTTTGAAAGGCCAATACATATTCCAAAACAAATTGTTGATAATATCTATATGAACTGCCAACATCAAATCAATATGCCATATAAACTATTTTGGCAGCCATGAAAATCTCATCTTGGCCTAAAGTCTGTTTTAAAAAAGCTCAAATAAATACAATGTCATGGCAAATTGAAAATAAAGATAAGAGAAAACAAGACAAAGACAACCTGAGTAAAAAAAATATTCAAACAAATTAATTAACCATCCATCCTTCATCTTCTGCTTAATTCTGAGTTGTGTTGAGTCCCCTACCCCTTCATGAGGCACAGGGCACCGCAAACAAGTGAACAAAATTTACTTAGGCTAGAAACATCAATTATTATCCATCCATTATCACACCCATTTAATCTTTATCAGGGTCATGGTTAGTCCCCTACCCCCTCACTGGGTACAGGGCAGGGCATTACACTATCCCAACTAAGCCCAAGACAGGGTGCCAATCCATCGCTGGGTGCACACGCACACACACACACACACACACTCTCTCTAACCTCCATGTTGTTGGACTGTGGGAGGAAACCCACGCAGACACGGGGAAAACATGGAAACTCCAAACAGATGGGGACTCAAACCCAAGACCTCAGCGCTGAGAGGTGAGTGTGCTAACCACCATGCCACCTTGCTGCCCAATCAATTATCCATCCATCCATCCATCCATCCATCCATTCATCATCTTCTGCTTATCCATGTCCGGGTCGCGGGGGTAACAACCAAAACAAAGAAGACCAGATGTCTCTCTCCCCAGCCACCTCTTTCAGTTCATATGGGAGGATTCCCATATCAGGCCAGCTGAGAGATATAACCTCCCCAGTGTGTCCTAGGTCTTCCTTAAGGTCTCCTCCCAACTGGACATGCCTGGAACACCTCACCCAGGAGGCACCAAGGAGGCATCCATACCAGATGCCTGAACCACCTCAACTGGCTCCTCTCAACATGGAGGAGCAGTGGCTCTCAGAACCCTTCCCAGATATCAAAACTCTTCTCCCTGTCTCTAAGAGAGAGCCCAGACACCTTACAAAGAAAGCTCATTTCAGCTGCTTGTATTCGCGATCTAATTCATTCGGTCATTACCCAAAGCTGATGACCATAGGTGAGGGTTGGAACATAAATTGACCAGTAAACAGAGAGCTTTGCCTTTTTGCCAAGCTGCAAACTGGTCCAATGAGAGCTAGAGATCCTGATCCAACGAAGCCAGCAGGATCACATCATCTGCAAAGAGCAGATATAGAATCCTGAGGTCACCAAATTGGACACCTTCCACCACTTGGCTACGCCGAGAAATTCTGTTCATAAAAATTATGAACAGAATCAGTGACAAAGGGCAGCCCTGCCGGAGTCCAATCTCAATTGGAAACCAATCTGACTTACTGCCGGGAGTGTGGACCAAGCTCCTGCTTCACTTGTATAGGGACTGGATGGCCCTTAGCAAAGAGCCCAGTACGCCATACTCACGGAGTACCCCCCACAGGATACCCCAAGGGACACAGTGAAATGCCTTCTCCAAATCCACAAAACACATGTAGATTGGTTGAGCAAACTCCCATGCACCCTCTAGGATCCTATCAAGAGTAAAGAGCCAGTCCAGTGTTCCACGACCAGGACAGAACCCACATTGTTCCTCCTGAATCCAAGATTCAACTATCAGTCTGACTTTCTTCTCTAGCACCCCTGAATAGACTTTACCAAGGAGGCTGAGAAGTGTGATCCCCCTGTAGTTGGAACACACCCTCCGGTCCCCTTTCTTGAAAATAGCAACCACCACACCCGTCTGCCAATCTAGGAGCATTGCCCCTGATGTCCATGTGGTGTTGCAAAGACGTGTCAACCAAGACAGCCCTGCAACATCCAGAGCCTTGAGAAACCCAGGGTGGATCTCATCCACCCCCAGGGCCTTGCCACCAAGAAGTTTTTTGACTAGTGACGTGTGAGTCACCCCTAAGGTTCACAGACTCTGTTTCTTCTTTTGAAGACATGCAGGTGGGATTGAGAAGGTCCTTAAAGTATTCCTTCCAACAGCCAATGATGTCCCCAGTCGAGGTCAACAACTCTCCACCTGCACTGTAGACAGTGTTGGTGGGAAACTGCTTTCCCCTCCTGAGCTGCTAAACCATTTGCCAGAATCTTTGAGGAGCCGTCCATCATTTTCCATGGCCTCACCAAACTCCTCCCACATCTGTGTTTTTGCCTCAGCAACAGCCGAAGCCGCAACTTGCTTGGCCTTTCGGTACTCGTCGGCTGCCTCTGGAGTCCTACAAGACAAACAGGCCAGATAGGACTCTTTCTTGAGTTTGACAGCCTCTCTTACCAGGGGTGAGCACCAACCACTTAGCAACCACAGCTCTGATCAGCTGCCTCAACAATGGAAGCTTGAAACACAGCCCATTCAGACTCTATGTCCCCTGCCTCCCACGGAATTTGGTCAAAGCTCTGTCAGATGTGGGAGTTGAAAATCTGCCTGACAGGTTCCTCTGCCAAATGTTCCCAGCAAATCCTCACTGCATGTTTGGGACTCAAGAAGATTGGTTCCAGAGGCCAAGCTGTGCGTTGAGGTGAGCCCAACTATATCTAGCTGGTATCTCTCAACTTCATGCACCAGCTCAGGCTCCTTTCACACCAAAGAGGTTATGTTCCATGTCCCAAAAGCTAGCTTCAGTAGCCGAGGATCAGAACGCCAAGTCCCTTGTCTTAGGTCACCATCCAAATCACAAGGCACCCGACCACCATTATTGCCTCTCACACAGGTGGTGGGCCCATGTGGGAGTCGACCCATGAAGCTCCCTCGGGTTGAACCCGACCAGCCCTCATGGGTAGAGGTCCGGCCACCAGGCGCTCACCAATGAGCCCCTCCCCCAGGCCTGGCTCCAGGGTGGGGCCCCAGAAACCCTATTCCGGGCGAGGGATCCAGGGTCTTTTTTGATCATTTTTTGTCTGGCCTGTCACCAAGGACCAATTTGTCATGGGAGAACCTACCAGGGGCTATTGCCCCGAAAAACATAGCTCCAAGGATCATGCAGGCACACAAACCTCTCCACCACAATAAGGTAGTGATTCAAGGAGGGGATCAATTATTATTATTATTATTATTATTATTATTATTATTATTATTATTATTATTATTAAGTTGAACAACCAAACTGAAGCTTTGCTGTAAAGCAGACTTCAAGACATGTAGCACACTAGGCCCACAATCAGACCAGAAGAGATGAGAAACTCATTGTAATATCTGGATATACACTACCACGGAAAATCTGGGGTCATCCATTAAATAGAACATTTTGCATAAATCATTTTTATTCCAGAAGAAAACTTCTTATTCTAGCTCCAGCTTCAACCTTCTACAGTATGATAGAACAGTGTCATTGCTTTATAGTTCGGCTAAAAACATCAGGTGTGCAGTGTAGCTAGGTGGGAGATTATGCACACAAACATAAAAACACAAACATCTCCTAAATGAAACAGACACTCCTAGTGATTAATATTGTTTATTGAGATTGTTTATAAACTAACATCTCCTATTGCAGTGTATAAAGTGTCTGTTTAGATTGTTTGTGAATGAATATCCCCTACATGATATTCATACATCCGTTGTCTTGTGTGAAATATGGACTAATCTTTCTGATGGAGAGCAATAGTAGTTCTAAAGCTTATAAACTCCCTGTCAATAACTATGAAAGTTATGGAAGGACAGAGAAGTTTTTTGACTCATTGCTGAGATTTTTATAATCTACCAGCATGCCTGGTTCCTTTTTAAATTATTCATGTTTATTTTTATTACAAAGTGCTTTATAGGGAAAACACACACTTATGGCCAAATGTTATGACTACCAGAGATTTTTGCATAGCAGCGTCCATGATTTACATCAGTGTATTTCTGCATCCTTTGTGAATTCTCCTGACTCTAAATTATTCCATGACATTCAGTATTTTGTGGCTTTCTGTATTACTTTGAGATGTAATTAAATGAAAATCTGCATCCATAAGGTGCATTATGTGACTCTTGAGGATAATGGTGGATCTCGTCTTGCATAAGTGCACATTTAGAATTTGTTTGCGCATTAGGCTAAGTGCAATTTCCAGTACAGTTCAAATTGAGAAACCCATCACATTAAGCACCTTTGGTGGGCTATTCACAGCCATACTGTTGACATAGGGTTTAGAAATAGCTTGTTCAGCTTCAACTGAGTGAGTGAACACTATTTAACACTGTAAAATGCACTCAGGACCTCAAATGGTCTGTTTGTATTTATGCTTAATGCAGTCCTATTCTTATTCAAAGAGCTAATGTGCTCTATACACACTAAGAGAGAGATACTTGTCAGTTGTAATCAGAAATCCCTTGGCTATTGAGCATTAAGGTCCATTTATCCATCAACGGGTAGACACATTATTGTCCACATTTGTTTACAAATACTAGCTGATTATTTGGGTGTTTTTGCATATAAAATGGAAAGAAGTGGAAAAGTTTTAAAGTGCAGAAAAAAGTTAGGTGGAAGATTACTGTAACATAGGACAGGGGTTCAGAGAAGATGTATGCTGATGTAAGAAATTAGTTTAATAATAAACATCAGAGAACATAACCATAAAATAAATAAACAGAATAAACTCAACAGAGCTAACCAGAGGGCCAACAGACCTCAATCTACACAGAATAACTCAGGGAAGCTAAATAGAGGGTCAACACACCTCACACTAAATATGATAACTCAGAGGACCACTGAGGTCTCAATACACATGATAGGCTAACACAGAGGACCACCGAGGTCTCAATAAACAAGGAAGGCTAACACAAGCTAAGGCGCTATACCAGCTACTGAAGCTAACAAGATAAGCAGCTAAACCAGCTAAGAAAGCCAACAAGCTAAAGCCTAACAAAACAAACAGGGCACTACATTAAAGTATGCCTTGCAAGACAATACCAAGCAAAGAAGTGTTTGGCTTAAGTAGTCCAGGTAATCAGAGTCTGAATGGAGACAGCTGGAGAGGTAGGTGTCGCATGAATTAGAATCCATGTGGAAACAATTATGAGGAACCATCACATTGGCACAAATGAGCACTAGGGCTTCTGGGAAGTGCAGTTTAGAGACGGAGTGTGAGGAGACCAGAGAAGCAGGAGGAGTGAGGGGACATGACATTTACAGCTTACAGTCTCTCAAACATCTCTTAAAATTCATAAAAATTGATATTTTACATGCATAATGGAAAGGAAAACAAACTTTCTGATTACATTAAATGACAAAGTTTCTTGAAACTCAACTTAAGAAATGTTCTAACAAACTAGCTGTGCAGCCATCACTGGTGGCTTCATTTCAGAGTGATGGTCACCACATGAGAGTTTATATAAACAGTGTTTTGCATTTCACTTGGTTTTGGTTTGTGCTGTACAGGACATGGTGTGTATATCAAGGACAGCAACAGCTCTACCCATGGGTGTTGATTATGGCTGAAAAGTCCCCTCGGGCGCAGGTCCATCTCACACATGATTGGCCAAACAGCTTGGCAGCCCAGCAGTGGTGGTCAATGAGCGAGATTGTGACTGACAGCTCCAGATTGCATCATGATAGAGCCAATCATCTCAACACTTCTCAGGTTTCATCTTTTCCAAGGCCTGGGAGAGAGAAACAGGAATTTTCACCCAGAAATATTGCATGCTAGTCATTCTTTAGCCAACATAAGTGCAGAGGCAGGAATTCTTCAGCTGTCCAGTATCGGTGATGCAGAATATTCCTCTGTTTCTTTGTGGTTGGAGAATCCTGCCATAGAATGGAGTGGAAACAAGATTATATGCAATGAATACAATAAATATTTGTCACAAAATGTCTCATATCAGGAAGTTTGTGAAGAAAATCACAGACGCGGAAATGAAAACACTGTTGATAGTCAATCAATGAGAACCATGCTTGGCGAGTTTGGCTCAGTTGAAACAAATGCCGAGTGGCTCCATAATTACTGAGTGATCCAAGAAAGTTCCCTCTCCATTTGTTTCCAGTTTCATTACTGTCAATACATCAGTTAAAGTTCATTCATCTTACAGAATGTTTTCAGAGCAATGGCTGTGTGGATGTTGCCCTGATTAATCGTGCAGAAATGGCAGCGGCATTGCAGTATCGATCATGAAATCTATTTCAGTCTGGCTGGGAGAGAGCTGAACCAACACAGTGCTGTTATTTACTCTGCATCATCATAATCTCAGTAAGCATATATAAACATTTTGAATAGGACAATAATTTTATATTTCTATAGTATTTCTGTATCTCAGTTAAATTCCATTCAAATGTTCAGTATGAGTCAAACTTCTCATTCAATGTTTACATTTTTTTCTTTTCTTCCTACATTGTAAATCAACACTGAAGTCATCCAGACTATGAAGGGACACATAATGAATCATGTAGTAAACTTAAAAGTGTTAAACAAACCAAAACATGTTTTAGATTTTAAGTCAAAGTAGACACACGACTGGCCTCTCAAACACATTAAGAGGCAAGAAATGCAAGTCATGAACTCTTGACAAGATACAGCTGTTAACTGAAAGCCATTCCAGGTGACTACCTCATAAAGCTGACTGAGAAAATGCCAAGAAAGCTGCCATCTAAGCAAGAGGTGCCTACTGTGAAGAATGTAACGTAAATGTAATGTAAACAAACAGACATGTTTAACACTGTTTTGTTTACTAAATAATTGCATATGTATTTCTTCATAATTTGGATAACTTTATTGAATGTGCTGCAGGAGGGAGCGACCAGTGCTTGCCAGTAGTTCTCGAACCTTCTTTAATGTTGCTTAGATCTTTTGGCAACCTGACCAGTGTTCTTCTTGTCTTCTTAGGAGCCACATCCTTTTCTTACTAATATAAAACAAATCAATTTATCAAATAGTAGCAATGTCACAATATTATTGTATTGTATTTTAACCCTAAAATGTCTGTGATAGCCTGTGTAAGCACAAATGCTACAAGTGAAGGGACAGGTTTATAACTGAACTATTACTAGCCATAGATAAAATTTGGTTTTCAAGACAACACATAGATTTTTCAGCCATCACCATCTCAAATCATAATGATTAAAGGATTGTTATTTATCTATCCATCCATCCATGGATTAGTCTTGATCAGGGTCGCAGTGAGTCCCCTACCCCTTCACCGGGCGCAGACACACGGTCCTTGCTAAGCCCAGGACAGGACGCAATCCATGAAGACCTCAGTGCTGAGAAGCAAACATGCTAACCACCAAGCCACAGTCTGTTGTTATTTAGCTTTATCTAAAATATATTGCTAAATTATTGACCAAAAAACATCTCTTATGACTCCATGTGTATTCTCAGTAGTCATGGTTTGAATTATGGATGATATATTTGAGAAGATGCTGCATCACACTCTACGGTGTTTAATAGAAGCATGTATTATTTAGTCATTGCTTGTCTCGGTGTACATGTCCTTTGTTCATGCCCTGTTTGTGTTGAGGCTCATGTATATTTTACAATGTCGATGTTAGCACAGCATCTCTGCCAACCAGTAGGCCTAGTTCAGATATAACAGCCCTGCTCAATGTGTCACACCTGAGCCTTTAGGGACTAACACAGCTGATGGCTTTAGAGATTAAAGATATTCTCATGAGAATTAATGCTACACAACATAGAAAAGGTGTATGCTTGGTAAGACTCACAGCATCATCATGGCAACAATGATACTGGTAAAATGTAGTAACAATAACTGCCTTTGGTCCAATTGGTTTTGGATATTGGGTTTGTTTTTAGGTTTGGCCAATATAAGAAAAATCAATAGTTCTCTAAAACAGGCCTCAGAGGCTGGTGGAAAACATAAGAAACACACTGCAGAAGGTCATAAATATACATAAGATAGCAGCCTGAGGGCTTTCATTTACTGCAAATGAAAGCCAACAGCTGAAATACCAATAAGAAAGCTTTCTAATAAAACTCTAATAGCTTTTTTAAAGGGGAATTCCATTGATGTTGCAAAATGTCTAAATTATTCAGTCACTGACAAAACCAAAGTCATTCAGAGTGATTTGATGTTTGTTGTCCATTGTTATATATTTTTAGCCATCTCCTTCTCTGTTTTTATTTGCTTTGTGTTATTTTCTTTCACCATCCAATGCCAACCAGAGTTCCCCCCCACTGAGCCTTGGTTCCTCTCAAGGTTTCTTTGTCTTGCTCTTAGGAAGTTACCACTGCTGTCCCTGGCTTGCTCATGAGGGGCTTGGATTCTTTCTGTAAAGAAGATTTTCTGTAAATGTGCTTTGTGACAAATCTCTGTACAAATACATTTGAATTGAATTGTTGTGAAACTTACTGGCACTGTCTACAACACACATATGGCCATTTTATTTACTATCTAACCTGCTTTTTGGAGTTTTATACATAACACTGCTAATGGTAGTTTTTTCCCCACGTTAATGTAACTCTACATTCTGTGTGTATTTTAAACATGTATTTTAGGCTGTAGCCTTATCTTAGCGCTATTTTAAGACAATGACTCTGTTTACACACACAATACATGCTTGAATATTCAAGTGATCATGTAAATGTAGGCTGTGGTGTGGGCAGGAGGAGACGGACACAGCAATGGTTTCCAAAGACAAGGTTTTATTACAAATACTGTGGCTATGAAACAAAACTTGACATGATCTAGAAAACAGGGTTGACAATACAATGACTGACGAGGACTGTGAGACACTAGGAAAGCTTTATAACAAACATAATTAGACATGGAATTAGCAAACAGGGCTGAGTGATGAAAAAAGGGGCTGAACATAATGAGGCCATGGCGTGGACACATGACATGAGCATAAACAAAAGAGCACGTGGAGACAAGACAACACATGGAAAACGTAAACACAGAGCATATGACAAGAAGGAGATGGGGCTGTGATGGGAGGTTTCAGAGTACACAGAATATAGTCTGATTAAAGCTGTTATCAGAATTCAATAAATCCAGTAAAAAGTCCTGTATTGTAGCTCAATAAACAGGTTTCTAGATCCATGCATACTCAAATAAAAAAAAAATATGTACAAACCTAAACAGAACAGAATAGAGCTTCCCACAAAGCAATACATTTTAAAACATTAAAAAGTTTCACTACAGCTTTGAAAATGACAACAAACTATCATGTTTTGAAACCAGAAGTGTATTCTGTATATATGTGTAGTTTATATGTAATTCTCAAAAAAATCGCATTTAGCAAATATTTAAATGTCTTAAAACCCAGAAAGGTTTTAAGATCAGACAATCGGGAAAAAAAGTATTTTTATACAGTGTATGTAAACCTCTGATTTCAACTGTGTGTGTGTGTGTATGTATGTATGTATGTATGTATGTATGTGTGTGTATATATGTACTGTATATTTAGAGTTTTTGTCACATGTTGCACTTCGGTGAGTTTGGACAATCTGGAGTTTAAAGGGACAGTAATATTTATATCACATTCCCAGTGATCAGTTCTGACTATTTCTATATAAAATCTCTCTAAATTAAATTATATTATATAAATAATAATAATAAAAATAATAATAAAAATATTATTTAATTTTGCAGAAATTGTGAAAAATGTATGAAATTCCCATTTAAGGATTTATCTCCTCGTTCCATATCAGCATGTTTGTTCTGGAAAACTGTGGTCAGGAAAACACTACAGATGCTGGCAACACCTAGGAGCAGTGGTGTCTCTAGAATAGAAAACCAGGTGGGGCACAAAAACGGTGAGCAGCATCACACTCATCAGTGAAACTACACACAAACCTACTTGCTCAATTAATTCTACCACAAATGCACCTCATCAATGAAATTCCAAAAATAATCCGGTTTTGTGCTGAATTTGACAACCCCACAGTGAGATGCATCCCATGTCAGGAGACTTACTGATGGTATTCTGTTGCCTTTACTTTGGATATTGTGACCAAAGGAACTTAAATACAATCCATTCCAGTCATGCATAAAGGAAATAAACCTTTTACTGATGTAAGATGGCTGTCTGTGTGTTATCTAACTGTTAACTTTGATTAAATTGTCAACATGATTCATTATATCACCTCGCTAGAAGCGGCTAACAGTTATTGTGTTTTTCAGTGGCAAGCTACATAGCAACATTGATACTGTAAATAATATTCACATAAGCTCACGTATGCAAATCTTAAATTTTTTATCAGCTGCTCCCAGTATGGGGCCAGCATAAGTGTGGCCCACAGCTCATTATTGAAAGCATGTTGCACATGCGCAAATTGTTTTCTACTGCTCACTTGCTTAAACAGACACTGACGGGCTGGCCCCATACACACTAACTAAATAAAGACTGCTGAAAGTACTGATCTTACACAACACATACAGAAATATTTTAAATGTATTGAGAACTACTGCCATTTTCATAAGTCAAATACAAAACAATGTTAGAAATAATATTTAAATAACAATTTTAAACAAAATTATTGATTATGTCACACACTGCTCCACAGCGACATCTGGTGGGGCCAGGCCCCTCTTGCCCCTAATGTAGAGACGTCCCTGTCTAGGAGGTAAAAATTTAACTGGTCTCCTGGGATCTGATTAACCCATTTCAGAATTGTGTCCCACTCTATGGCCCAAAATACAGCAGCAATAACGTGCAATGCTTAGGTCAACAAGGTTCATGCAGCTAACTGCGGACACTTTATCACCTTGTGACATTTATAGGCCAGTCCTTCATCCAGCTGAGACCAAACAGAAACAGATTGCTCTCATTTTATTATCTCATACTTTGGGAGAAGCTGAACTGAACCCAACATCTCCACTGTGAGTCTAGAGTGTGTTGTCCTAACAGAAAAAGCCATTTCCTAGCTTTATTCTCTGGTGTTTCACAGCAGGCAGAATTAAAGCAATATTTTCACCCAGTCAGTCACTTTACAGTTCTAAAGCTTTCCTCTTCCTACAAGCTCAGACTCGATGCTGAGAGCATCAGACATGCATTTTTTATAAAACAGTTCTGAAAGGGTCTACCTCTATTCTGTTTGCCTGAGGCAGACTCTACCTCTTCTTTTTCCTGGACAGGATGATAGAGGTTCTCTCAGGTTACCCTGCCCCTCTACATGGAACATAAAACCATTTACTGGTTCCGACTTTAGACATTGTGTAATGTTTCAGTCAAAACATTTAGAATATCTTCTCAGTCCTGTGTTTAGCCATGGGTGGAAGCTTTTCATGTTACTGGAGCACAGACACTACGGTGGTGAGAGGGCAAACAGGGCCAGACCCTGTCTCTGTATTGTTAGTCACCACTGCTCTGCTCACTAAAGATGATTTAGGCCAGCTTCCACTTACCTGCTGAGCCTCTGCCCCATCAAGCCATAAAAAATAGGTCACTTGTCAAGCAGAACCATCAAAGTGCCATCAGAGGAGTGATCTCTACATGGGCATACAAATTTTAAATGAGTGCAGTGGAGGGTAAAGTACTGAACTTTAGATGAAGTGGAGAAATGGAAAATTAATTGTGTTCAATTGACTGTCCTGAGAATGTACTCATGTGAAAGTAACTTCAGCACAGAAATTTTAAAAAATATATTTCAAACAATTTGTCATTTTTTAAAATATTTTTCTATTCTTTAAAAAGTTTAAACTGTAATGTTTTATACTATTTTATGCTATACTTCAAGGTGCAGCTCGAGACTTCACCATTGCCATTAGGTAGGGAGGAGCTGATCCATTTTTTCTTTGCAGGCGAGAGCATTAGGGTTTTGAATCTGATGTGAGGAGCTACAAGAAGCCAGTGAAGTAAACACAACAATGGAGTGACATGGGAGAACTTGGGCTGATTGAACACCAGCCGAACAGCTGCATTTTGGATCAGCTGCAGGGGCCTGATTGAGATGATGAGAGACTGAACAAGCATGTGGGTGTCATCCTGAGTTAGAAAGGGTCGGATCCCTCGAATGTTAAAGAGGAGGAACCTGCACAAATGAGTCAAGTTTGCAATGTAAGTAGAAAATGATAACTGGTCATTGAGGATCACACCGAGGCTTCTTGCTTCTTCAGACAAAATGAACATGGAGTTCTCAACCAGGATGGGAAGTTCAAGATGTGCACCAGTGGTTTCTGGAATTAATAGTAGCTCAGTCTTGCTAGAGTTGTGCTTCAGATGGTGGGCGGTCATCCATGTAGAGATGTCAGCCAAACATGCTGAGATGTGACTGACTGCCTAAGTGTCAGAAGGAGGGAAGGAAAACATCAGTTCAGTGTCATCAGCATAACAGTATGAAAATTTATTAGAAGAAAATATTTCATAGAGAATGGGTGTATAATGAGAAAAGAAGTTGACCCAGTACTGAGCCTTGTGGGACACCAGTGGAAAGCCTGCCTGGAATGGATGAGGACTCTCTCCATGTTACCTAGTAGGACCTTCCCTCTAAATATGATCTGAACCATTTCCATGCAGAGTCAGTGATCCCAAGGTCAGAGAGGATAAACAAGAGAATCTCATTCTCACCATTCTGGCTATGAAGCATGGTAGTGGTAGCATCATATTATAGTGGGTGTTGTGCTGGGAAAGGGACTGGTGCAGTTCACAAAAATAAATGGCTTATGAAGAAAGAGACAACAAAAGAAGCAACACCTCAAGACACTGAAATTACACATGGTCAAAAATTGGTCTTCTAGAATGACAATGATCCCAAGCATTCTGCTATGGTTGTGACTAAATGTGTAAGTGTGGATATCACAAAGTCCTTACCTAAATTGGATAGAAAATTTGTGGGATATATTGAAAAAAATGTTTGAACATGGAGGCCAACTAACCTGATTGACACCAGTTCTGTCAGAAGGAATGGGCTAAATTACAGAAAAGTACTGTGAGAAGCTTGTGCAGGGTTTTTTAAGGCAATGCCACCAAATACTAAATAAATGTATGTAAACCACTGATTCATTGCAAATGTGATATATAGCAAAAAAGCCTGGAGTAAATTATTATCTTATTCATTTATTATAAAAAATAATTATGATTTTTTTTTATTAATCTCTGAAGGTATTATTTTGACATACATAATGACATTAAATTCAACTACAATCAAACACCAAATCAGAAAATACTAAAACTCTAACACAATGAAACTACCCACAGTGTGTGTACTTGTATTTGTCACTGGTGGGGACTGAAAGTCCTCATAATGATAGGAATGCCAGATCTGTAAAAGTGGGGACATTTTGCTGATCCTCACAAGAAATGTGACATTTTCATTACAAACTTTGCTTTTCTTCAAAGATCAGAAGCCATGACCTTTGGTTGTTAAGGTTAAGTTTAGGTTTATTTTTACTCAGTATTACACAAGTGAATGGAATGCGCGCGCGTGTGTGTGTGTGTGTGTGTGTGTGTACCAGGTTTACGCCTTGTTGTGGAGACCAAAACCTGTTTAAAGACTCAGGTTGTAGGGATCTTTCTTCCACACGGGATTACAAAGCTGGTCCCTGCAACGTAAGGAAGACATATTTTAAGGTTAAATTTGAAGTTTTAAGATCTATGTAATGTCCCCACAATTCACAGAAACAAAGGTGTATGTGTATGTCGGTGTGTGGGTGTTCTCAATCTGTCACTAGTGAATATTTGGGACAAAAGAGTGACCTTTTTTCCCCGAAAAACTGCTCCAAAAACATCTTAAATATGCTGTTTGTTAGTACTAGTTATTGGCCAATGGGCATGTGAAGTTATATTGAATGTTACAGGTTGAAAAGTAGCCTAGATGGCAAAGCCTGACCTCCCACTATGCAATTGTCATTTTATAAACTTTAATCCAACACTGTTAAGTGCATGACCTATTAAAAAGATGAAAATAACACAGTTCTAACATATTTGCCAAAATAATAAATGATTGCTAAAGACAGGAATGTCAATATGAACTCAGTTTCTCATCCCAGTCAACAGCCTTGTTAGTTTTGATGCTGTGAATAATTTATTTATTTTTTTTATCTGGGGCAGAAGTATCTCATGTCCCCTTTTTTCCTCTCTAACCCCCATTAAGTCTCCTGAGATATCAAACAGAAACATCTGAGCCCTGGATCTGATCTCACACAATGTAAGAAATGGTCAAATTATATAACAGTTCTTTATTATGTTTGGTCTGTCCTATTCACAGACACAGTTCCCTAATGAACCACATTTAGGCAACTATATGTACTTATTCTGTGACATCACTGTAAACAACACCTTCCTTTAGTGATAAAAGTACCATAAAATGGTCAGCACAGTGTAGTGGGTAACAGTGCTGCCTCCCATGTGCAAACTGGAGTTCAACTTACACCTTGGTCAAACACATCACACTATACTATTGAGAGTCCTTGGGTAAGACTCCAAATCATACATTCACCTACAACATCTTCAAATCTCTGCAACTCACTCCTGGCTGGTCTTATGCGAGCCATCAGGCCACTGCAGCTGATCCAGAATACAGCTGCTCAGCTGGTCTTCAATCAGTCAAAGTTCATTATTCCACAGCTGTGTTCACTTGCCTCGCCTACAAAGCAAAAAATAGACCAGCCCCTCCCTACATAATGGTAATGGTCAAGTCTTGAGTCGCACCTTGAACCCTTCGAGCTTCTTGCACGGCTCGGCTTGACCCGGCATTCTTCAAGACACGCGGAAGACTTTCATCAAGACAGTTCTCTGTCCTAGAACCCAGGTGGTGGAACAAACTCCCACTGACTGTTCTATCAGCAGAGTCTCTCACAGTCTTCACAGACAGACTGAAGAGCATCTCTTTGTGGAGCACTTAAGCAGCACTAGTTTAAACACTTATTGTGATGCTGTAAAGCTCTTATATTGTGTATGATTGTGTATCTTTACTTCTCTCTAGGTATTAGTGATGGTTTAGTTCTAACAGTGTCTGAACTGAACAGTAGTTTAGACTCTAACCTGTCTGTACTATCTGAGATCATTCTCTTAAAGGAAACAAAGCACTGTTGTACATCACTCTGGATAAGAGCGTCTGCCCAAATGCTGTAAACGTTAACTTATTTCATCTTCTCAAAATGCTTCAGATTTTTAGGATTCACAAAAGAAAACTTCCAAAAGATGAAAATAACACAAGTCTGCTCTACTGTAAAGAAGACGTATTAAACATGGTGCATGAGTAAGAGCACTAATATGATTTGGCACGCTGACTGTGGAGTCCCTGAGGCACTGCTGTGTCTACCTTTGGGAATCTTTGCTTAATGGTGCAGTGACTTCCACTGTCACAGCACACTGAGCTTCAGACATGCTGAGCCTTCTGCGGGTCATGACTTATTGAGACTTAGTTTAGTATATAAATTACTGTCATACAGCATAAAATACAGCATGCAATTATGGAAGAGAAACGTTCACGACTACAAAGTACATTTATAGGAGACGTCATTGGGGCAGGGACCGTTATGTCCTTTTGGTGCTAAATTGGTCAGGACATCACATAAATCACTTAAACCTTTCTAGAAATGACAGTGGATAACATTTTGTCTAGGCAATAACTGTCACTGAGGAAAAAGGATAGTAAGCATTCTCATCAGAAACAGCCATTTTCCTCCATTATGCAGCCGTCACGTGAACTCTAATGTGGTATATGGCTGCAAATCTGTAAAGCCAGGTCACCATGCAATATATATACTGTATGTATAAAACATATATGATGTATATTATGAAAACTAATTGTGTTTTTTATCAGATATAACAATACAACAATATCCAACACAAGTATAAGTACAGCATTGGGACTTGTTTGTAGCACTGCATCACTTTGCCTCTGCCTCATCCATTAATTTCTTATAATGGGACACCTTAAAGCCTGTTATCCCACTTGTACTCCGGTTGCTACACATTCAGGCATTTTGTTCTTTTCTCCAACTGTTGCAAACTGTTATTGTAGACACCTAGCTGCCAGCCAATCAGGAAAGTGTATTTCTACTCCCTGTAAGAGTATTCTGGTGAAGTGTTAAATGCATTATTTCTAATTATGAATTTTAAACATTTATACGTCTACTATTATATATAAATATATACAATTTTGTATTTATATATATATATATATATTCTTTTTTCATCTGTCAGCACTGTCCATCTAATTTATTCAGCTTAAATGTAAAGGTTCGGTGATGTATAAGGTTCTAATAAGGTTCACTGACATATGTAACCAATAACCTTAAAGAGATAACAGTGAAAAATAACTGCAGCAGTGGGGCTTTAATGGCAAAACAATGTGATGTGATGCACCTCCGATCATTCATTTTATCCCAGCCAGCCATGAATATCCTCATCACTGAGTCTGTTCATGCTGGCAGGGCTCCGTGTGTGTGTGTGTGTGTGTGTGTGTGTGTGTCTGCTGCTGCACCTGGCACAGGGCTGAAGGCTTTGATCTTTATCTGCTCATTTGGACCTTTGTAATGGTTGCTATGTCTCTTTCTGCTCTGAAAGAGTCCGAGATGGAATTGATGAACCTTTGGAAGAGGAGGCACATGTGTGGTGCAGAGGAGAAAAGAAGCTGAAGTGAGAGAGATGGAGCAATTGTGCTTGTGACAGTGTGGAGGTGGTTAAAGGTGTTGGCAGGTAAGATAGCGCTGTGTCAGAGAGGACTGGAAAGGTGGAGAGTAGCAGATATGGAGGGGGTGGGAGATTTGTCATTGTCATCTCTCTCTCTCTGTCTCTCTCTCTTTCTCTCTCTCTCTCTCTCTCTCACACACTCACACACACACACACACACACACACACACACAGAGTCAAAACATATTCTCCACAGTCTCATGTGAGATTAACCACGACTGACCTGGCTGATGGGAACTGAGCCGTTCTGCTGTTGCTTCTAATAATACATCATATTAATTCTTTATATCAGCAGTAGAATAGCAAGAATCATATACCGTGTTGCACAAAAGTTTAGACACTGATGGTCAAATGATATACTTTGTTAGTTTTCTAAGTGAAAAATAAAAGTGTCTCATTAGATCATATTTTCAGGGAGCAATTTAAAATATTTTCTGTACATTTTAGTGTCTTTATTCATTTTTTCAATTTAATTCATTTATGTAAGCCTATAACAGCCTGCTCAACCATTTGGTTTAAGTCAATATATCTTATTGAATAATGTGTTGAACTTAACATAATGTGATTGTGCCATCTCTACCAATTGGTAGAGCTTTGTTAGGCTAAAATATATCCACTAGAGGTATCTAGAAATGCTACATATAGATAGATAAATTTAAAAAAAATGTTAAAAAGATTTTTTTTCTAGGTTTTTGCCAATTTTTTCCCCCTTCCCAGTGTGGTGGTAGCCAATTAGCCCATTCCCTCCATTAGGACTCTCCCCATTACTTTGCAATGTTCCCGGCTGTTGATGGCAAACAGTATAACCAGGATTTGAACTCGCGATCCTTGGGTCATGGTGGTGGCGTCTTTGCCCGCTGAGCCACTCGGCCACAAAATTTTAAAGCAACATGATGCATTAGGATTTTTGTGTTGACTTTACTAAACAATAACTAAACATACTAACTCTACACATTCTAATGGCTTAGTTGTGTAGAGTAACGGTTTGCTCAACCACTGTTTATAAATACTTACTAAATCCAACCCTAATTACCATAGCATCCTTAGCATATTGTACAACACAGATTAAGACAGTGATGACAATGAAATGTAAACTTTGTTAACAAAACAATGTAACCTGAGTGGCTCAGCGGGCAAAGGCGCCACCACCATGACCCGAGGATCATGAGTTTGAATCCCAGTCATGCTGTTTGCCATCAATAGCTGCGGACAT
>BRDA01005112.1:3221-15433 GCA_036984385.1 Crenuchus spilurus
AATGATAAGAGAGGTACTACGAAGGGACCTAGTCTACGGGTGGTTGCTGGTCGATGACACCGGACGAGGTCTATGGGATGAGATGACGGGTATAACCTCAAGTTTGTTGGTGGGCATCTGATCCAGGGAAGCATCATGGAGAGAATAGTAATCAGCCTTCCATCAACCTTGGACTGGACCGGTGGGCAATCACTCACTCACATGTACTGAGATCAGACAGAGATCAGAGTAAGAGTGTACATGTACTGAGAGATCAGAGTGAGAGTGTACATGTACTCAGAGATCAGAGTAAGAGTGTACATGTACTCAGAGATACAGATTTAAAAGGTTCTAAGAGTGATTAAATAAAAATGTACACATACAGGCCTCTTAAGGTATAAAATGATGCTCTCCTTGGGTGAGCATTATAACATACATTATATGTCCAAATGTTTGTGGACACCACTTCTAATGAATGCATTACTTTAAGTTGGTACAGATGTAAAATGCACACATATCTTGTCTAGTCCTTGTAGAGAAGTACTGCCTATAGAGTAGGACTCCCTCTGGAGAACCTGTTGGGACCCTAATGCCATGTATGGGCTAGAGAGATATAAAGCTGTGTTCTCTGCTCCATCCAATACTTTTGTGATGTGTTGGGAGAGTTGGGGGGAGGTGTTGGCATCAATCATCCAAAATCCTGTCCTCACTAACAGCTATTGTGGTGAAGTACAATCAAATCCTCATAGCAATGCTCCAAAATGTAGCAGAAATCCTTGCCTGGATAGTAGACAGTTGATACTGAGTTAAAGTAGCTGAATACAGGGGGTATTGAAGGGGTGTCCACAAACATTTGGACATGTTGGGTATTTGAGACCTCTGTCAGGAAAACTGTTTATTTGTGTAATCTTAACCTCAATGTTGTTTTGTTTCTCTACAGGGACGCTGTATGAACTTCACTCGGGTGAAATCATACCCGCCTCCTCGTTACCCACGCAACAACTGCACCATCAATGGCAATGCCTCCAGGCACATTTACAGCCTTCCCCATAGCCCCACCCCACCAGCCCCAAAGAGCAATCTGCCCCCAATCCCACAAAACACTTTCCCCACCCAATCTGCAGACTTCACTCAGCCCTCCTACCCCTCCCACTTTCCAACCTCCACCTTGCCACCTCTTCCTTCAACTCCGCCTCCATCTTCCATTACCACACCCATTTATACTCCCCCACCCTCAGAAGCTTTACCTCCAGCTTCTTTCATGCTCACTTTGGCTCCGCCTCCATCTCCACCCTCTCAATCAACTTTCCTGACTGCAACTCCTGCGCCAACCTCCTGTCTGGCTCTATCAGTGTCCGGCTCGTTTCCCCTGCCCCATCATTCTGCCCCGCCCAGCCGAGCTCCTCCTCCATCTCGCCCTCCACCTCGTCCATCCAATAATGGACTCCAGGACTAATCAGTTCTACCGGGGTCAGGCTCAGTAATCATGGCTGGAGGAGGATTCCACTCCAGGAAGCTCCACAGATCAGTTTTGCCAAATGCTGAAGATTTCTCATCTGAGATTTACTTGTTTTTCTACAAAGAGAAAGTTCTTTATGCCTCTCGAAGTTTCTTCATAACAGAAGGCATCTACAAACAAATGTGACCAAACTTTTTAAATCAGTCAAATAAAAGCATGGCTTTAAAAGCTTTTCTTTTTCCTCACTCCACCCTGTTGCCTCCATGATGGGACTTTCCAGCAATTCCAAAGCTTTTTGGACAAGTTGTTCAGTTTCCTTCAAAGGATTGTGCCAGCTTACGCTAAAGTTTTGCCAAATGCAGAAGATCTCGAAGTTTGAACCATCACACATGTAACTCTCAAATGTCTCTGAAAATAGCTGGAAGGTTTTGTTCCAAAATGAATATTCTGTAAAAATCCTTCTAAAAGTTATCTCTGCTTTTTTAACAAATCATGAGTAATATTGAGTAGAAGTGATGTAAGCAAACAGCATGTGGTTCTTCACATTCCCATATCCATTCATTTCTCTTCATTCAGTGAATCCCAAAGCTGCATTTGGACAAGAATCTGGATGAGTTCAGGCTTCTCAAGTGGATGCTCTCAACAAAATGTTTGCTAATCTTTGAAGATCTGGAATTGTACAATGTTTCTTCTTCCTCCAGCCACTTGTTCCAAAGAAGTAACATAGAACATAGACTTCTGGAGGACCTTTGTCCATTAGAACTGGATTTTGACAGGGTCAGACACACCTACTGGTCTAAAGGTTGCAAACTTGAAATGATTAAAAATAAAAAAGGGGATGGACCACGCAGTTCTTTAGATATACTCAGAAAGAACAATTTACGCCATGGGTCAAAATCTGTGTCTGGAAGTAAACCATGAATTGACACAAGAGACTAAACCAACTGAAGCTGGGAGGAGTTTTACAGTCGGTCCAGTCCGAATTTAGGAATTTCTTCATACAAACAACTTTTTATAGTATTTGGGCTCTTGCTCTTACTTAGGATTCTTCTGAACTGGGTTGCAGCAAAAACGTTCACAATTAATATTATATCATGGACATTTGGACAGGATGGCAACATGACTTCCTTTTGTACATGTAGGTAACAGCTGTACCCTGACCGAGACCTACACTCTATAAAAAAAACCTTCCACAAAGGCTTTTTTGAACAATACCATAAAAATACCATTTCTGGTTCCTTAAAGAGACTTTTAAATGGCCGGTTCTTTAAAGACCCTTCTCTGTAAATAAGGTGAGTGAATATTTTAAAGGTCTCAAGAGTGTTTACCAACTTATGTTCTTTCTAGAACTTTTATTTCAAGTCCATACATCCATCATTTTAACCGTTTAGTCCAGTTGTGGGTCACGGTGAGTAACTGGATGTTGGACAGAGCACTTTAGAGTAACCAGTTCAACTAAGCTCCATTTTTTTGGACTGTGGGAGGAAACTCCAGCAGCAATGACGAGAACATAGAACTCTACCCACATAGGAATCAAACCTAAGACACCAGCGTTCCACTATTGTGAGAGCTGAACATGTTAATAACCAAGCCAAAGTGACACCCCAAGTCTGAGAAAAGGTTCTTCACATTCACTCAGCTCATCACAGTGTGCTTCTTTAAGGGTGTTTTCACACTTGTCCCAAATATTTGAGTCCATCCATCCATCCATCCATTATCAACCGCTTTATCCGGGTCACGGAGGTAGCAGTCTGAGCAGGGAAACCCAAACCTCCCTCTCCCCAGACACCTCAGCCAGCTTCTCGGGTGGAACACCGAGACGTTCCCAGGCCAGTCGAGAGACATAGTCTCTCCAATGTGTCCTGGGTCTTCCCCGGGGCCTCCTCCCGGGGGGACATGCCTGGAACAGCTCCCTAGGGAGGCGTCCAGGGAGCATCCGAAACAGATGCCCGAGCCACCTCAGCTGGCTCGTCTCTATCTGGAGGAGCAGCGGTTCTACTCCGAGCTCCTCCCGAGTGACCGAGCTTCTCACCCTATCTCTAAGGGAGCGCCCAGCCACTCTGCGGAGGAAACTCATTTCAGCCGCTTGTATCTGCGATCTCGTTCTTTTGGTCATTACCCAGAGCTCATGACCATAGGTGAGAGTAGGAACGTAGATTGACCGGTAAATCGAGAGCTTTGCCTTTTGGCTCAGCTCCTTCTTTACCACAACGGACCGCTGCAGCGACCGCATTATTGCGGAGGCTGCACCAATCTGTCTGTCAATCTCATGCTCCATTCTTCCCTCACTCGTGAACAAGATCCCGAGATACTTGAACTCCTCCACTTGAGGCAAGACTTCTCCACCCACCTGGAGAGGGCAAGCTACCCTTTTCCGGTCGAGAACCATGGCCTCGGACTTAGAGGTGCTGATTCTCATCCCAGCTGCTTCACACTCGGCTGCAAACCGCCCCAGTGCATGCTGAAGGTCCTGGCTTGAAGATGCCAAAAGGACAACATCATCTGCAAATAGCAGAGATGAAATCCTATGGTCTCTAAACTGGACTCCCTCTGGCCCTTGGCTGCACCTTGAGATCCTGTCCATAAAAATTATGAACAGGACCGGTGACAAGGGGCAGCCCTGTCGGAGTCCAACATGCACCAGAATTTTTGAGTCTAGGTTCACAAAACGATACACAAAAATGTGCATTTGAAAAACTAAATGCTGAATTTGTGTTCTCTGACGAGGTGGGACATTCTCAGGGTGGTAAGGCTGCTGGTTTTTCAGTAAAGAGGTCAAGCAATATGAAAACAATGTAATAGTGCTTTTACTTTCATTTTGGCATCAGTTCTGAATGTTACTATGGAAAAGCAATGTACTGTGTATATTCCACACTACTCTGGGAACACCTGATCCCATCTGGTCTGGTTACATTTCATTTATTAAAACAAAAAGCTATCCAAACCAACATGGGCCTGTGTGAAAAAGCAATTGGACCATAAGCCTAATAACTGGTTGTATGAACCTTGGTGGCAACAACTGCAATCAAGCGTTTGCGATAACTCGTCCACATCTCTCTAGAGGAATTCTGGCCCACTCTTCTTTTCAGAATTGTTTTAATCCTCTCGAATCTGCATTCTCACAGGTGGGGACAAAACCGAAATTCCAAAAAAACACTATATATACTGTAACTCAGTGAGATTTTATTCTAGAAACAAAACAAAACATACACTGGAACCCTTAAAGGGTCTACTTTTCAAATATTTATAGCTTGAATTGAAATATAGTTTTACATTCTTGTGAGAGGAGCTTAAATAAGCAGAGACACGTTTGTGACAGCGAGTCAGACAGCGGCACATTTTTCCCCGCCAAATGCCGCGATCTATCATTCATATAATAACGACATGGTAATTCCAGAGATACAGATTTAATCAGAATATAGATTTATGACACTCTTACTGTTCTGACTCTGTTGTTGCTGAGTTTGTGCTGAACAGAAGCCTGTGTAACACTTTAGAAAAATAATTTTAGATGTGTGTAATTTGTAAAAAGTGAAGTCATGTCAGACTACATCAGAGTGTCTGAAATACCCTCAGACTGCAGGGGGTTAATTTCGCTACAGTGGAGGATTTTTGAGCAGGAACATCATTTTGGCACATATTGTGATGTCACTATGGAAAAGCAGTGCACTGTGCATGTTCCAGTGTAAGCCGTACGACCCTGAGAAAGCCTGGTCTCATCTGATCTGGTCAGTACTTGGATGGAAGACTGGCTGGAACACTAGGTGCTATAAGCTGTGTGCACTGCCCCCTAGTGCCTAGTGTGTTCACTAGAGTGAACTTTCACTCAGTTCAGCTGTATTGTGTTCCACTGTGTCACTGTGAACAAGCCAAAACAAAGCGTAAATAACATGATTGTGTTTCATAAAGTTTTAGTCCTGCCACAATGAAATGTAATCACTGTCCAATAGGGCTGCCATGATTAGTCGAGTAGTCACGATTATGTCGACTATTAAAATAGTCGCAGACTAATTTAATAGTCGATGCGTCGTTTTTGGTTTTTTTACTTTCTTTTTCTCTCCAAACTGCTGCATTTTTCTCACTTTCCACTGCTGCATCTGTCTTTCTGTCCTTGACGCACATGCGCAGTAGTGGTAACCGGGGTAGGCCGTGGATGACGTCACGGGACGTTATATACAGACAGGCTCTGCTATCATGGCTACCCGGCAACGGAGCTCAAAAGAGTGGGATCATTTTAAGAAAATGAAAGAGAAATGTGTGCAATGTAATATCTGCAAGGCAGAACTTGCCTTCCACGGCAGCACAACTGCGATGCACGAGTACCTGAAAAGGAAGCCTGTTGTGGCTGATTGTGACAGTGATGAACAGGGACCGTCATCTCAGTAAGCTAAATTGCTAGTTAGCTGCTAAAATTAGCGTAAACAGAGAGTTAACTTGCTGCTTACTTATATTGATAGTTGTAAAAGTTAACATTAGCGATGAAAGATTTTATTAATTAGCCTTAGCACACATTCATGTGTTTTCTGTAACGTTATAACAGTCATGTGTTTGACTAGCAATGCTAATGTTTTCTAACGTTACGTTTCAGTGCTACGTTTACACTTTATGCTAAATAGTTAAATAATTGTTTGTTGCAACAAGCTGCATATTTCATTAAAGGTTTAATGAACTATGATCTTAATTGTTTTTATTTTTAGTTAGCATATAGCTGAAATCTAATGACAGTTATATAATAGCAGCTGCATTCTAGTGCGATAAGCTGTTTGTTTTATATTCAATTAACGTATGATCCGATTAGTCGACTAATCGCAAAAATAATCGGTGACTAGTCGACTATAAAAATAATTGTTTGTGGCAGCCCTAGTGTCCAATCAGAATCCTGTACTGAATTTGGGGCGTGGTCTATGGGAATGTACGGACATAATCATTCTGTTCTATTGTTTGGTCAGACAGAATTAGTGGAGAAGTGTCAGAAAGGCTGGTCTTAATGTCTTAATGGCCTGACAGAAACAGAATGTACATCATCTATGTACGAGAGCACTACACTCTGACACACTTTCATGTCACACACACTGTTTGCATTGCTTTTCATTTATTTGGTTATTTCATTAATTCCTCACCATATTAAAGAACCAGTCATTTAAAAAGTTCTTAAAGGAACCAGAACTGCTTCTTCATTCAAAAACCTTTTGTTACACCTTTATTTTTAAGAGTGTTCAATCAGCGAGAGCCAAAGAGTCGTGACAGATCATTAGCACAGTTTATATTAGTCATGAGATAACGTAGTAATCAGTAGTTCAGTAGCTTGTTGAACCAGTTTGATTGTTGCTTAGTTTGAATGTAAACTGCCTCTTCATTCAAGTGTATCAGCTGTTATAATAAGAACCAGAACTTTGTATTATCTTTGATTTTTACATGTACACAGTAAAGTCTGCTGTGAAGAGATAAGAAAACTAGCTTTTCAGCAAAATCATTCTCAGATGAATTCTCAGCCCTATTTGTGTGTGCTGTTCAGACTTTAAATCTGGTGTAAAATAATCTCAGTCTGAGGATTAGTGCAGCACTGACTGAGTGTCTCAGGTGCTGCTGAAGTTCTAGGCAGTTTTAGAATAAGACTAAGTTTAGACTTTACACCTTAACTTAGGATCAAACGTTTGTCTGTCTGGAGCTCCTTTCTAATGTAGTCTAATGTATTGTTTTGAGGGCAACAGTACAGAAGTTCTAAAAGGTCCTGGTGGTACATATCATCTTTACTAATTTTTTACTAAAACGAGTTCATTTTATTCTTATTACATTATCACAAGATTACAAACTTTGTTTTGTTTACATAATGGAATAACCGTATTGAGATTTTTTTTTTATTTAAGGAACCAGTTGCTTCTTCAAGTCCACTATGAAGTGCCCTTGAGGAAGACACCTAACCCCCAACTGCTCCCCAGGCGCTGTAGATAGAGGATGCCCACCATACAGGCATGTGTGCTCACTGCCCCGTTAGTGTGTTCACTAGTGTGTTTTCCTGCAGGATGGATTCAGAGGTCAAATTCTCCTGTTTGCAAGCATTTTGGTTGGTGTGTCACTTTCAGTTACACTGCCATTTTATTTTCTTCAGATAGCTGTAGCCTTAATATGAGGGTGAGTGAAAAATTATCCACACTTTAATTTTTAAAAATTCTGTTGGTCCCAATATCTTATCAGCGCTTTCTGGACTTGATTATCAGAGTCAGTTTTCAGCTCACTGACCTAAAACTCAAACTAATGATTGATATCCAAGACTGTGGTGGTGGTGTATGACAATGCACATCCTAACACTGCTGCCCATCCTGTTGGCACTTCCCACAAACTTGGTTTTGAGGTGTTAAAGCTCCTCCCTACAGTCCTGATCTCATCAGAGTATCACCCCGAAAGAAGCCATAAGAGGACGGAGAGTCACGTCCGATGAAGAGGAGACGGTGGCTCACAGCTCAGCCAAAAACATTGTTCTAATGAGGGAATTCAACTAGGTTGATTCAATAAAAAACTTATTCAAATCAATTCTACAGCCAGAGTGATTCATCCTCATAACCCACAGCTCATCATCTCAGGAAAATGATGCTTGTTTTGTCAGTATCTCAGTATAATATGTTGTGATTATGAAATGAATTATTGGAGCTTTTTGTAGATCTCTCCGTAAAATTGAGTAAAAATGAAATGCAGGAATGTGGCCTCTTAGGACTTCTGTACAACAGCAATACTCAAATCCTATTTTACTTGAGCTCAGAGACTCGCCTGAGAGCTGATTATTTAAAAACTGCAGGAAAGTTTGCTTGTAATAAGAGCTAAGTTATTAGCAGAGGTGGAGAGGTTCTCCTGATGCAGTCGAGAGGGAGGTAGACTTTAGGTTATTAGGCTGATATATGTATATATGGTAGTAAATGCTTGCACAGTTAGTCAAATGAGGCTTTAATGGCGTCTTTTGGATTCTTCATTAGCGATTGGGTTCTGCTAATCTAGATAGCAGTGTTCTCCTGCTGCACACTGGCTGACCTTTCTCCTGCTCTGTTTGCTGGTATGTTTATGGGGCATTACTGTAATGAAGAGCATGTTTTCTACATTCCTATTGAACCTTTTCTGAGTCATTATGAATCACAAACTGAATGTACCTTGAAGATTTGTTTTCGAATTAAAAGTGTTTTTTAAAGACATGCCCAGTGTCATCTCACTTCTTTCAGAGGACAATGCAAAGACCTTCACTTCAATTTCTGCTTTTTAATCTGCGCTTTTTCTTTAATAATGTGATTTCACTATCAATTATGCATTATCCACTATGAATTATTCAGTTTACATTATAAATTTATCTACTATAAATTACTCACAATCCACTAGGCATTAGTCAGTATCGACTATGGTCTAGTATCTTCTACAAATGATTCAGTGCCTACTATAAATCCACTACAAATTACTCAGTACCGAGTCTGAATTATTCAGTAGCTCCTATGATTATTCAGTATATACTGTGTATTATTTAGGATATAATATTAATTATTCAAAACTATGAATTTGTCAGCATATACTATGAATTAGTCTATTCAGTAGCTCATAAAATTAATACAAATAGATTTGAGCAGCATCATAAATCACTTCCACCAATAAGATAATATCATGGTTAAAAATCCACCAATGAGATAAAAGCATGTCTAACAACAAAGCATAGCTATTTTTTTATCAATATAATTAAACACATTAGCACAAGCTGCTTTATGATCAAAATAAATACACCCATTAGCATTAGTGCATTGATGCTTTATGATCAAATAAATACATTAGCATTACCACACTGCTGCTTTATGATCAATACAAACACACACTATAGCATTAGCACATAGCTTTATGATCGATATAAATATACACATTAACATTAGACACACAGAGAAGGGGGACGTATTATGATATCTAATATAAGAGGAGGAACACAGAGAAAAGGGGGGACGTATTATGATATCTAATATAAGAGGAGGAACACAGAGAGAAGATGGGATGTGTTATAATAATTTAGGGTAACCAGATCTGAGATTATGAAAAAAAGGACACCTCAGAGTGTGGGTGGGGGGGCATATAATGTATCACGTTAAAATACTAAGACTTTTCAAAATAGTTGTACACTAGGGGCATATGGCTGATACTTATATGAAAAAGAGCTTTATTGGCTCTTAACAACACTAACTCCTTAGTTTTAACTTACTAGTTACTATTAATAATATACTAATTAAGTATTAAACGTTATTATGAATATTAAAATAAAATTAATGTTAATCAATATTAAAATATTAATACATTATTACATATTATTAAATATTAATAAACTGTTAAACACATGTAGCATAAAAATTATCACCCAATTCTGTGTTGCACCTTTTCAGTCAACTTCACTCCAGCTCATTATCACCAACTTTACACTTATGTTTGGACTGTATGGTCAATAAACCTCATTTACACATAATTGTAGCTCATTTTTTAGTAAAAATAAGCAGAAATTCTGAATTATTTTGACAATAGTTCAACTTAGAGACATGTAAATGGATGGCTTATCACAGACTGGTAGACACACACACACAGACTCAAATGTTAATGTTTATGAATTTTAATAAGAAACCTCTGATATTAAAATTGCTAACTGACGTGACACAGACAGAACAAACATCCCACATGTTAACTACTTACAGGTGAAAGTCCAGACGCTATTTGAGGGAGTGACAGCGGCGACAGCCAATCACCGTTAGCAAGAAACGACAGAGCCAATCAATGCGCTTGTGGGCAGCCTAAAGGGAAACAGGTTTGGATTTCCTCTGGGTCCTAGTGTCCTCTGGGTCTTCATTTAATATAGCGTAACATCTCAGTCAGGCAAACTCAATGGAATAGAGAGCAAGACTAGTTTGTGATTGAAACGCTTCTCGAAATTCGATGTAAGCTCTAGTAAAACAAAATCCACAACCAAAGGTTTGTGAAATTCCACCCAAATATTTTTTTCAAGTCTCAAAAAGAGGATGTCTGGTCACCCTATAAAACATGTGTCAAACTCCAGTCCTGGAGGGCTGGATTCCTGCAGAGTTTGTGATCTTACTGATCTAACACACCTGATTCAGCTCAGCAAGTAATGAGCAGGTTTAATTGTAGTGTCAGAGCAGAGAAATCACCAAACTCTGCAGGAATCCGGCCCTCCAGGACTGGATTTGGACACCCCTGCCCTATAATAATGAATGTAAGAGGAGGAACACAGAGAATAAGGGGTATATGCTATGATAATGTATGGGATTGATGATATGATAAGCACATATGATAATGTAAAAGAAACCTTATGGTCACTTTTTCAGGTGTGTGATCTACAATCCTGCAAAGTGCAAATAGCCCAAAGAGTGTATGAGACAAAAGTGTGTAATATTATGACAACAGAAAAGAGAGTAAGAAGAAGAATAAGAGAAGAAGTGAAAATGCCAGTCTTACTCTGCCATGCTGACTGGGCGAGAGCACATATTGAAAAGTGAAGAAATACTGAAACTTCCAGAAAACCACCAAACTGAGAGCTTAGCTGAAGGCCCACCATTACTCCACCACACAGTCATCCTCACACAGCCAGTAAAACCCAGCGGCTACAGTGCCAAACCACCAAACAACAGCACAAAGAACCAAAAACTCACTCCTGCTCTTATGTAAGCCTGTTATGATCTCACTCAGAACTTCAGAAGGTGCAGGAATAAAAAACAGGACTGGATCACTTTAAAAGCATATTTATATTTTATTACATAGTTTTCCGTTTACCTCAGCTAAGAGTCCAAAAAGCTGAATGTCAGAAAAGTCTTAATTCTTTGAAACTGGCATGTGTAGTTATGAAAAAAAAAAAGAAATTAAATAACACATTGCATACATGTGACACTGACTGGGAAAACCTGGCCAAAGTGAAGTTTTTTTTAAATACAAGTTATCTGCAGTTTTTTAAAAAGAGTATTCTTAATGGAATCCTCACACAAAATTTCAATCAATTATCTTTTATACTTTCCTTTCAGTTGATGATGTAATACTTTTTTGTGCTCAGAAATGTTCATTAAGAAGCACCTTTGAGAGATGCATTAATAGGTGATGGAGAAATGTTGTGACCCTCTTGATGGGGGAAGTAAGCCATTAAGTAAGTTATGTAATTGTATGTTTGAAGTATATTTTATGTTTAATAGGTTTAGTTTATATTGAAATAAAACTCAGTTTGTGTACGACCGTCTATACTGATTTAAATTTGTAAACTGGGGCAGATCAGACCATATTTATATGACTTGACTTGTGACTTGCTTGACTTATAGCAGCGACTCGACTTGACTTGCTTGGTTCTCACCACAGTGACTTGGGACTTGCTTAAGACTTGAAGGCGATGACTTGAGACTTGCTTGTGACTTGCACATGAAGGACTTACTCCCACCTCTGCCTCCGCGGTAGAAGTAGTTTTATATCAGGATTCAAGGGGTCACAGAAACCTGTTTTTCAGGTACAATCTACAAATTTGGTGAATGACTTGTTGCAGAAAAACTATTTTGGTGATTATATGTTTTTTTTATACACTGCTCACAAAAAAAGGGAACACTTAAACAACACAATGTAACTCCAAGTCAACCACACTTCTGTGAAACCAACCTGTCCAGTTAGGAAGCAGCACTGACTGTGAATCAATTTCACCTGATGTTGTGCAAATGGAACAGACAACAGGTAGAAATGAGAGGCAATTAGCAAGACAACCCCTATACAGGAGTGGTTC
>BRDA01005112.1:21601-39667 GCA_036984385.1 Crenuchus spilurus
ATATATATATATATATATATATATATTATATATATATATATATATATATATATATATATATATATATATATAAATGAAAGTTGAGTCTCAGTAAAGGGGGCGGGGATTTTACTCTGAGGGGGTGATGGCCCCTTTTGCCTCCCCCGTGGCGCCGGGTATACTGTGGACACTGATGCATCCCTATGCCTTCACTGATGGTGTTTTTATTTTAATTATTTAACTTTTCACTGTTAACAGACTGGGTGGTCTTTTTCATCTGAAACATCTGACTAAAGAATATGTCCACAGTCTTTCAGTGCATCTCAAATGACAAATTAATATAAGGCTTCCTATTCGTATAATCCAATTTCAGGTTACATTTCATGATACAGTGGTGGACTGTGATAAATTACTATTTTCCAAAGTACTATGGAGCCCATGTGGCTCTGTCCATCATGCACAGTAGCAACAGTAGGTCCTGAGGTTCCAATGGTCACACACTTAGCAGCAGCCTTTAGCCCACTGAGATTTCCCCTGACTCCATTAATTGTTTTATGATACTGTGGAATGTAAAATACATCAATTATTTGCTGAGACAGATTGTCTTTGAACTAACTGAAAGCTATCTCACACAATTTGGCACAAATAGGTGAACCACGACCCATCCTTGCTTACAAAGCCTAAGCCTTTGGTGGACGATCCCGTTATATGCAGTCTTTATGACCTCAATTGTTACCAGTTAACTGCTAATTGTAGAACCTTCCGGAAGAGTGCTATTTGTGTAATATTTTGCCTCTGGCCCAGCTTTTCGTGTGTTGCAGGCATCAAACGGATTTGTTTATGTATAACAAACAGAAATAAGTTTGCATTGAAAACACTGAAAGTCTATTATTAGTTTTGTCTGTTATATAAAAGTTATTTCATGTTTGTACACAATATGACCTCAAGGTAAGGCAGTGAACTGATAATGTTGGTAATATTAAACAGTATATCAGTGTGAGCAGTGGCATTTTTAAAGCGACGTTTTGGAGACGTAATCTTTTAAAATCAATGACAACGTTTAGTTAATTTGGGGTGAATATTTAGTGAAAAATTATTAATGATTTTAAAAGCAACCAATCTGAAGTTCTGCGTTAATCCTACGCCGGTTTACTCAGCGAGTGAACCTGGACTCTTATTTTGAAATAAACGAATAACTGCAGGATACAGCCGAGTAGAAACATTTTAGCAAAGCTTCACTCCAGTAACTGACGTATTAGATACAACGTTTAGTAAAATCATGCCTGGGATTGAATATGGAGATTTTGAGGTAACATTATTTTAATTTTAAAGAGAATAATGAACGCAGTTCAGCTTCAATTCAGCTTACGTTGTAGGACTTTGTTTTGATTCTATGGTCGGTTGAATGAGCGTTAAACTAGGATTTCGCCGCACGTCCAGCTGCCTGGTGAAGTATTCCGTTATTGACCAATAAACACTGTGGATGTACATTGTATAGTTACACAAACTCGCTGAAACAATAGGCCAAAATCAGTCGTGTCTAATAACTTGTTCAGACATACGCAGTACATCAGATTTGTGTTTGGATTAGTTTAGTCAACAACTTGCCTCTAAAAGTTTCTGTATTAGTGTATTGTTTTACTTTAGTTCTAATGTGTTTTAATGTGTACAGTTCTGCGTAATTTGTAAGCTGTCCTGCTATGTCTAGTCATTCAGTATTTACACTGATTTCTGTTTCAATTTTCACTAATCATTTTGATTTAGTATTGCATCTAAAAATGTGAATGTTGTGAAAAAACTTAATTTGTGTTCATAATTTGATTTAAAAAGACTCCCATTTAATATTCATGAAACTAGTGATTTTTTAAGCGTTTTGTGTTATTGTTGACCAGTATGACTTATAATTTATGAAAATCAGATTTTGAGTAGATACATTACTATTTAAGTAGTGTCAACATAAAAAACACTGAGATATATCACTTTGTGTGTGATGAGTTTTTTAACTGAAGTTATGAACAGAAAGGACCTTCCCCCACTCCGTCATATTAGGAGAGGCACTATAGTATGTTTACGTGTGCACTGCGTACTGCGAGTGCCGCGATGATGTGATAGAGGCTCTACTGATGTGCGCATGCGCTGTCTGCGCAAACTCAGTCCGGATGTCGTGTTTATTAGAACCGTTGCGTTTGTTTGTGTTTGTGTGAAAGTTTGGTAGACGCAGGTTGTTGTGGCTGTCATGTCCTCTATGTTGTTTGTGTGGATGGGACGTATCCAGCTGACTTAAGGGAAGTCCTAGAAGTGTCGCGTTATAAACAGGCGTCGTCCTAGCGGATTATGTCAGACAGAGCCATACTGACATGAGTGTAAGAGAGAGAGAACTAAAGATACATTTCAGCCCCGGACATGTGCAGCTACTGCAGGTAAGGCCTAACAAAAAGCCCGCTGTCTGCTCCTCTCTGCTCTGACAGAGTTTGATTGGAGGGCTGCTTGTTCAGATTCAACTTTATTTACATTAGTACTAGTTCAAGGCAGCAAAATGCAGTTAACATCTACCAGACGTGCAACTAGTAGCACTGTGTACACTGGTATCTTACATATCTATACATACATTAGTAAATAATATACAGAACTGCTAAATATGATGAACTGTTAGAGTAGTGTACAGAATGTTCTAATATTGTTCTGCTTACAGTAATTCATAACAAATATATACAGATGTATAGGAAAATAGATATAATAAAAAAATATGAAGTATAGTAATGCATGCAGTTATGTTTTACATATGCAGATATTTGTACAAGATTATACAGTGGGTAGTGCTGTAGTTTACAAGCTGTAATGATACAGTACAACAGTGTATAATGGTGTAGTACACAAGGTGTAATGGTGCAACTGCACAGGGTGTAATGGTGTAGTACAGAGACTGTACTGGTACTGTACAGTATACAGGGTGTAATGAGTATATAACAGAGCTGTATTCTCTTAGATTGCTGGGAATTGAGTTGGAGTTTATAGTGCCTGGAAGGACAGGAGCTGATTTACTGTTTAGATCACTCCTTGTTTTTCTTCATTGACCAGCATGGCATAGCTGTTCAGATTTAAAAAGCTATGAGTATTTTGAGACATTGTTTATTTTTAATAGTTCTTGTGGTTGTAATCTGTTAAACTAGACACAAGTAATGCAAAACCTGATGCGTTCATATGGATGTTAATTGTTGTTCATAATTAAATTCTAAAAGGTAAACTCATATTTTATATTAACTCACATGTACAGTCTACATTTAAAGCGTTTTTGTTTTACTGTTAATCAGTATGACTTATAAAAATATAAGTAAAAATAAGAAATTCTTGATCGGGTTTTATAAAACATAGGTCCTGTGCTACTTAAGAAGTATCACCACCTGACATTTAGCTTTTGGAATAATCTGCTCTTTGTTTCTTTATCAAATCTATTCCTCTACTCCCTGACAATTCCACAGGAGGATGTGTACACTCCGTACAAGCGTGTTCTTGTAACTGGTGCGACTGGTCTTCTGGGACGCACAGTTTACAAGGAGTTCCAGAACAATGACTGGGATGCCCTTGGCTGTGGCTACAACCGGGCTCGGCCTCGATTCCTGAGATGCAACCTGCTGGAAGAAGATGCTGTTCGGGCTGTCATTCATGATTTTCAGGTGATTTTTATACATTTACTACTCAAAATAACACTCAGATCAAAGTCACCTCTGCTTTTACCAATAATATAAGTGCTGTTAGTCATATTTTCGCGAATGTAATGTCGTTGTCTCGATTCCCTTCCTTTGTTGTGGATTCAGCCCCATGTCATTGTGCACTGTGCTGCTGAGAGGAGGCCAGATGTAGTGGACCATCACACAGAGGCAGCATTGAACCTGAATGTACATGCCTGTTCTACTCTGGCAAAAGAAGCAGGTTAGTCCAGTTTTGGCTAAGCAACAAAAACATGATCAAAAATGTATCGCCTACAGTTTTTAATTTTTTTAATGGCTCAACTTGTTTAATTCATATAATTATTGTACTCTGATCAATTTCAGTTTTTTCCCTTTTTATGTTCATGTATGCAGCTGGTATCTTCCTACTGTACATTAGCACTGATTATGTGTTTGATGGTCGTAACCCCCCTTATGGAGAAAATGATGCACCCAACCCATTAAACATGTATGGAAAGTCCAAGCTTGAAGGAGAGAGGGAGATACTCAGACACTGTCCAGGTATGGCAATTCCTTAACATTTTGTATCCTTTAACATGTCTGCTGTTCCTCTAGTATGTTGATGGAAAACCATCCAATGATGTAATCCCTTAAACCTCAAGGGACCTTAAGCAGGCATCCACTTTTCTCTGTCATTTATACAAGTGACATGAGACAACCCTGTTGACTTACTGTCACTTTATTACTTTGAAGGGTTATTATTCAGAGCTTCAGTGTGTATTATGAAAGAAATTAAGTTGGATGATTGTGAGTGAAGAAGTGATGGACCGGATGCAGAACCTTAGATCCCTTTTCTCTGACCTATGAGTAAATGACGTATAATCAAGACCATTCTTTAAAATATTTCAATTTTCACATTTTTAGGTGCTGCTGTACTTCGTGTGCCCATTCTGTATGGGGAGGTAGAAAAAGTTGAAGAGAGTGCAGTAACTGTGCTCTGGGATCGTGTTCAGGAAGGTGCTGAGAGCTGCACTATAGACCACTGCCAGCAGCGCTTCCCCACGTACACCAGTGATGTGGCACGTGTTTGCAGGAACATGGCTGAGAGGGCTCTTCAGGTGAACTCGGATGTGGTATTGTGACTGGAAGGTTGCCGGTTCGATATCTGGGCAGGTCATGACTGAAGTGTCTTTGAGCAAGGCACCTAACCCCCACTCCACGGGTGCTGTGCATAGGGCTGCCCAGCGTTTCGGGAATGTGTTCTCACAGCCTAGTGTGTTCACTTATGTGTGTGTTTCACTGCACAGATGGCTTAAATTGAGGTCAAATTCCATTGTGTGCAATCACACTAGCAACGTTTAATCTAACATACCTGTGATACCGATCTGAAAAAATCTGCCAGCTAATAATGTTGGCTGATGTCGTGTATGCTCAAAAAGAAACACACTGCATTACATTTATGTAGCCTATTTCTGTACTAACAAAAAGCAAAATGGAAAACTGTAACATCTCGATGCAAAACAGCTACATGCATGACTTCCAGTCTACTTGTGATTGTCAAGTAAGACTCTGTATTCCATGTGAATTTTTAGCATCCATTAGAGCTTAGTATTTAGATGTTCACATTCTGAATTATGCTTTTCTTATACACCATTTACAGAAACAGTATCCGTGCTTCATTAGCTAATACATCTATGAAGCCTTAAAATTTGGGGAAAACATTCACTCAGTGCATTATTTCAAGTCTATTCAAACTGAGCTGATGCAGCTCCCTGTGTTAGAAATCACTCTAAATATGACTGTTTTCTGCAAGTGAAAGGGCAAAGCCAGCCAGCCAGCTGACTCCTGTCAAATGTGATTACTTGCATGCCACTTTAATTTTTCATGTGCCACGTATGCACATAGAAACATTGCTAGTGCTCTAGCAAGTGAAAATGCTGAATGAGCCACAAACTATATTTTATCACCTGCATTTTTCCCCTGAACAAGCAAATATTTTTTTTATCAGAATATGCAGCCCAATCTTGATCATTTACTTTAATAATTTGATCATTAGCTGGCATCAGGGACAGATTATCTGGGTAAAGTAGTTACAATGTTGCATTGTGATTTGTTCCACAATTGCTCTGTCAGAAGAAAAAGGGTCGTATATGAGCCAGATTTCTACATGGAATTTTCTCTATTCAGACAAAGCTTTACATTGTTGTGCTCTACTCACTGTTATATTGCATTCTAGGACCCATCCTTGCGAGGGATCTTTCATTATTCAGGGAAAGAGCAGATGACTAAATATGAAATGGCCTGTGCAATTGCAGATGCATTTAACCTGCCCAGCAGTCATCTTATACCAGTAAGTCTGAAGTTTACAGTTTAAATAGTACATTCAGATTTTACTGGGTGTGTATGGTGTTCAGAAAAGTCATATAGGAAGTTGTCTCTTATTGAGATTATTTTATATGATCAATTATTTTAAGTAATCAGTTATTTTCCAAAGATGCCATCTTCATCTTTTACAAATACATGTTTGCTTTGCATATATAGTAAATAAATGAGAATAAAAGAATGCAGTCTATTGAAGTAAGTAATGAAAACAAATGTTCTAAATGTTGGTGTTATTAAAGCCTTAGAGGGCAGCAGGAAGCAGGACATCTGGTTGGTTAACTTGCCCACAAGGATAAAAACAATACAGTTAAATTATTGTGATTATTTATATGGCAGTTAGTTGTTGGCAAAAGTTTTATGATTGTGACAGGCTTGATATCAGGTGCATTTTGTCCATGATATTCTAAAAGAAACTAAGATAACATTGCATTGGGACCCGGAGACACTAAAGATACACACTGTTCATTCAGAGTATATTAATGTGTTGATAACTAGTAATGGTTTGAAATCTGCTCAGTGCATGAACAAGTATTTAATATGTAAAACACTTTGATATATAACGTCATTAAATATTAATTAAGGATTTTCTAGAAACTCTTTGAGATATATGGATGTTTTTTTAGGGGCAAAATCATGTGCAATGCATACATAATAGGTGATTATAAATAATTGTGTGACAAAATGCCTGTTGTAGATGCATAGCCATGTCTGCCATTTTGGAGAATCAGTGTTTGACTGATCTAGACTGCACCTATCAAACATGGGTCATTCAAACTCAACGAATCAACAAGCTCTCTGCAATTTTAAGATTGATGGAGAAATTTCAATGATTATTTCAGCATATGAGTAGCATCATTGGGGAAACGCACACATTTATTGCTGCATGATTCATTATTGTCCCAAAAAAATATTCCATAGAGATGGTGTGCTTTTAAATGTGAAGACTATTCATTTCCTAGACTCAGATTTTTCAGTAGCTTTGACACATTACCAGTGATTTTGGGGCAGGGTTAGACAATGCGCCAATATATTTTGGAAACAAAGTGTATTTTGGAAACACTCCAACAGCTTCCATTACACTGGCCCTTAAAACTAAATTGGTGAATTTGAAGGGAGCAAAAGTCTTAGTCATCTGATAAAATGGTTTGTAAATGTAGTAAGAAGACATTTGTTAAAGAGAACTTATTTGAATAAATAAGCAAAACATTTACATTCATGTAATATATAAAATACATGCATACATATGGCTGTTGCTCATTGTGACCAACTTAACAGTTTCCTGTGCTCTTATGGATGAGGTCCAGTAGTTTTAGTTACTGGACCCATCAATGGTTTACCTGCAGAGTAACCTACTATTTTCTTGGTTGCATAAGCCTTGTACGCAATACTGGAAGAGAACATCATTCTGTGGGATGAAGCTGGAAATCCCAATTAACCTGATGAGTAAAAAAAAAACACAACAATATGCCTGTCCAATAGAAGAAGAGCTAAGGTCTAAGTCATCCATGCTACTGAGAAATCTTGCTTTGTGAAATCCCCGCTGAGTCACAGTAAACAATTCTGTATTTATTTTTATCTTGATATACTGGTTTTTAGGAACTAATTGTGTGTGTGTGTGTGTGTGTGTGTGTGTAGTTGACGGAACAGCCTGCAGGAGCTGGAGCGCAGAGACCACAGAATCCGCAATTGGAGTGCTCCCGTCTGGAGCTTCTTGGTTTAAGCGTTGAACCCACTCCCTTCAAAACTGCTATAAGAGACAGTCTCTGGCCCTTCCTCCATGACAAACGCTGGAGACAGACTGTCTTTCACTGAGAGGGAGGAGCACACATTCCTTATTATAGTGTAGAATAAGGCCGCTCTGTGTTCGAAAGAACAGCTTTATTTGTTAAGTGAATTATCCGCCAATTGTTTTTGTTTGCCTATTGCACTGTGGGTAATGGAGTCTTACTTAAAGCAGATGCTTACTTAGATGAAGATGTTTTGTTTTTGTTCAACAGCTGCTCTTGCACAGTTTTCTGCTCTGATGTTTTTAAGATGTTGATTGGTTTTGGAATTTTTAAGATGACTCTTAATGTCAATATGTGATATAAAAACATACATATAACATTGCAGCACATTGCTAGTTCACATTCTCAGATAAGATGTTAGTGTTCTGTTTTAAAATGACAAGTTATTTGAAAAAACATTACAGAATAAATTAAGCAAAATGTAACTGGTTTAGCCTCAGAATCAAACATTTGATTTCACACAGATGCATTGGAAATGCCTGATATACTTAAGTCAACTGTCTGGGGTTTTCATTGTTAAACATGGGATGGTACACACTGAAGAACAGATCTTTTTTTTTTTAGTTACTTGAATTTTTTGGAATTTGTAGTTCTATTCTTTGGACCACAGTGTTGTAAATAAATGTCCTAAAATAAACAGAGCATGATGCAAACAGTTTCTCTCAATACTTTATGTAACTATAAAGTAGCTATTGGGAAAAAAATACATTTCTTAAAGATTGTATGTCAAATGAGCAGATACCTTCATACATCCACTGGTCATGTGAGAGTTAAAAAGTGAGAAAGAAACCTGCCCACACTTGTAATTGCCCCCATCCATCAGCTCTGACCTCACAGGGTATTGCCGAGTCACAACCGTGGGCGGGGCCTCTGCAGCGCTATCTCTTATTGGTTAGGGGGTCACCTGATCAGGCCCTTAGCCTCGCGCCCCAAGCGGCCAGCGCTGTTTACTTCACTGGTGGCCGGCGGGGCGGACAGACGCTGCTGGATCCAATAATAACACTTACGCCACCATAACGGGAATAAAGCAAACAGAGAAGAGTGGAGCTCGACTGATACACTTTACATCACTACCAACCGTTTAAACAAAGGTAAAAACTACACTTTTCCACCTTTCCTGTGGGCTTCAGACGGCTCAGACACTCACTTTAGTGTGTTTGGTGCAGTTTCCATCCTCCCAGTGTATCACTACGGTACTGGAGCTGCTGCAGGCCTCCTCATGGTCCTATCTTCAGCCGGTTACTGCCCTTCAAACAGACACGGGGCAGGTGTAGACGTATCTTCTAGTATGTGAAAGTAAGGTTTTATTATTTAGTGTGAATATTGTTGAGGTTTGACTGTAATGGTCGTGGGCGGAGTCTTTATAGCAGCGCCTGACATCTGCTCAACAATCACCTGCTTGTTGTTGTAAATGGACACAAAACCATCCCAGTGGTCTCATGTTCAGTGCTCAACACTGCTGCTGTGTTCACTCACTAACACACTTCATCTACTTCCGTGATGAACAACGAGCACCAAGTTATTTAAAAGAAAAAGCTCACTAAGCTTATTTTCTATGGTGCTGCAGTATTTCTGTAATAGTCTGTCTTTTTATTCCTCTGTAATACTCTCAGTCTGTACTTATACATGTAGAAGTATAAAATATTACTGCTGTGCTATACTTTAGCTATTATTTACCATAAAAGCTCATGAAGTGTTAATATTCTATTCACAAACAATAAAAATGACGTAGATTTTAGAGGACTCCACTGTTTTCTCTCATATTAAACAGTATTTCAGTAGTATTTCTAGTTTCTAATAAAAGATGTGGCTGATTCCTGAATTAAATTTACAGAAATGTTATTTTTAATGGAAAAGGTTTCAGCAGCTTACAAAGGCTTTTCTCTTTAGCTGTAAGATCTTCTCAGTTTTTCCATTGTTTGTGTGTAGTTTGCTCATTGGAGTAATAATTAACCACCATTTAAAGAGAGCTACAGACATGATTATGTCTTAGTAAAATACATTAAATAGCAGCAAAAGAAGGAGTCTAACATGCCTAGTCATTGTATGTCAGTGCTCATTTCTGACCATGTCTATACTTGGGGGGAAAAATTCCACATTGATTGTATGTAGTTTTGCTTGTAGGGAAGCATGGATTTAATCCTGAGACATGTGATCTGAAGGGTTTGTACTGGAAGTCACTGAATGTTCTACAGAAACCAAACCTTTTGTGGACATGTATATGTAAATGATACATACACAACCTGAAACTCATTTGGAATTCAAAATACTACACCCTCAAGAAATAGGGCAGGTCAAGTTTCCGTCCCACAAGTTAGGTGGCTATGGCTGTTTTTATGAAAACAATCAACAAGAGACCCTCTGCTGACTTTGAATCAAGAAGCGGCCAAAACTAAATTTAGATGAGCTGTTCTTGGCCAGTCTTGGCTTAGGATCTGTAAGAGTTTAATTTAACCAAACCCCAGCAAGGAGCTCTGATGCTTACCACAAAGTGTCTATACACACACACACACACACACACACACACACACACACACACACACACACACACACACACGTGTATAATAGCAAGCAAGAGTTTGGACACACATTCTGGACATTCAGTGTTTTTTCATTATTAAAAAATGGTCAGCACTGTAGATTAATACTAAAGTCATCTAAACTATGAAAAAGTACATATGGAGTAATATTATTATTATTATTATTATTATTATTATTATTATTATTATTATTATCCTAAATAACTATTATACTAAATAAACAAAAAGGTGTTAAACAACCAGAATATGTTTATATTTTACATTCTTCACAGTAGGCACCTCTTGCTTAGATGCAGCTTTCTTGGCATTTTCTCAGTCAGCTTTATGAGGTAGTCACCTGGAATGGCTTTCAGTTAACAGCTGTGTCTTGTCAAGAGTTAATGATTTGCATTTCTTGCCTCTTAATGTGTTTGAGACATCAGTTGTGTGTCTACCTTGAATCTAAAATCTAAAACATTTTGGTTTAACACATTTAAGTTTATTACATGAGTCATTATGTGTTCCTTCAAAGTCTGGATGATTTAAGTATTAATTTACAATGTAGGAATGAGGTGTGTCCAAACATTTGACTGGTACTGTACGTACCAGGTACTTGCATGCATATATACATACAGACAGTGGTAGAGTAATGATGGCTGGTATTCAGATTGACTGTTAAGCATGAAGACAGAACAGTTTTTTGCTGACGTTGGTGGACATTCATTCAGGCCCATCACATTTAATGGAACTATGACTCGGTTATGAAATAATGTATTTTTATTTAGCAGTGCTTAGTGAGCCACCCCTGTTGTAGACCAGAGGTCAGATTTAGTTTTATTAATATTGGGAAAGTAATTAATTACATATTGAGTTAATTATGTCTACTTATCAGGATGTTTGGCAGTGAGGGCTCTATAAGGTCACATATATTGACTGTAAACTATTAGGCAAATGTTATCTGTACTGGTTATGTAATTTTAAATGTTTGCTATTAATGACTAATGTGTGCATGCTTTCTCCTCCCCATTTTCCAGTTTGCTATGGTTTATCAGCGCGTGTGGGTGAGGCTGATTAGTGTGTGCAGAGGGGAGAGGCTTATGAATGCTTAATGTGTTAAATGTCAAACACACCATTTATCTTGCTCATTTGTAGTATCTGATTTAAGGCCAGTCTCGAACAGAGATTCAGAAGTCTACATTAGGATGTACCCTTGTGACCTGCATTATTAAACATTTTTTTAATTTATCATCTCCATCATTTGATTTCCAAAAATTAGAATATTGCGACAAAGTTAATTTGTGTTCATAAATTAATCCAAAAAGGTAAACCATCAAATATTTAATTTGTTACATGTAAACTGACATATTTTAAGTTTTTGTTTTACTGTTGATGCTGTGATAATAATAAATAATTTGAGATGTTGGATAAGTCACAATAATGAACATAATTTAAGTCACAGTGATCAACAGTAAAACTTGGCTTGAAATGTCACTTTATGTGTAATGAATATAATATTTGATTGTTTACATTTTTTAATTAAATGATACATAATTTTCTGATGGCACTGTATTGTGTTGTTGCTATCTTTACCAACTGTATTGTTTAGTTACACCTTTGCACATCTTTTATAAAATAAGTCACTTTTCTGGTAAAAACAAGCAAACAAAAAAACTAATTCTCTGTAGCACATAAATCAGAATTACTTTTGAGGGGACATATACAACCTCTTAACGAGAATAGACATTTGGGCAATTATAAATGGTTGATAATGCAAGCAAATGTCAATCACGCTAACTAGCCATTGCTTCAGTAATATCGTTCCACTTAGTTTAGTTCCACTTTATCATACTTAACTGTAGATTAATCCATTTTATGTTCATTCCAAGGGTTGTGACTGGCTTACTGTCAGTTTTGATGAATACACTATTGTCCTCTCAGCTTGGCCATCATGAAGCACTGGATTGGAGAAATTTCACAGTTAGATCTGTCCCACCTTTAGCCCAGACGTTCTGTTGACTTAGTTTTCCTTGATAACATCTTATAATGTTGGTGAATACACAGCAGAGAATTTGTGACCATTCCTGAATCTTTAGGTCATCCAGGTTCCTGCTCTGGATCACCTTGCTCTTTAGGTTTTCTGAGGGGTTTAAAGAAGCTTGATTTTGTCTTCACTAAACTGTTGTTAATCTGGATATGTTTTGGATCATTGCCCTGCTGGAAGGTCTAGTGGTGACCCATTTCCAAGTTCTTGGCATAAGCAGACCGGTTTAGTTTTTAAATGTTCTTGTATTTCATGATCCCAACATCACAGACCATACCAGACAGATCTTTACAGTGTAGTCATACTTCTTTTTGTGCCAAATCCACTGAGTGTGTGTTGTCACAAAGCTCAACTTTTATTTAATCTCAAGATAGGTCCTGGTTCCAGTCATAGTCACAGTATCACAAACTCCAGACACTTAGGACTGTGGTCGGATGATGTGAAAGGCTTTTTTTCCAGACTTTTCTTCCAAATAATCTATTGGTATGTAGGTGAAGTCTGATGATGGTCTGAGTGACACCAGTATACTTATTTTTTTAGGGATGCATTGAAATGAAACATTTGACCAAATGCTGAACACGATTGTTCATTAATAAAAATGTATAAACTATTTCCCAAAATAAGTTTTGTAGTTAGTCAGTTTTGTAGTTAGTTAATAAGTTGGGTTGACATCATTAGATAGATAGATATATACTTTATTAATTCCTTGCGGGAAATTCAGGTAATAACGGTAATTAATAATCAGGTAATTAGGTTTAATAACGAGTATAATCGATTATTCTGTTATATTTGTATATAAAACAAATGTTAAAAAATGACACGATAATAATAATGTATGAAGATGCATGTAGGTTACATTATTACTAATATTTAATATAAAAAAAACATTAAACTAAATCAGGAAGATGGCAGAAGTGAACAATGTAAGTCACATGGATGTTTTGTGTGTCTGAGTGTCATTGGCTGCTACAGACACTGATACTCTTTACAGTTCTTCTGGTAATTATGAGACAGTCCCTAACAATGCAGCTTGCTGCCAGCTTAACAAAACTGTAACTGTGCTGGTGAATCTGTATTTTGTTAACTAGTGAGGAAAAGCAGAATTCTGGATGTCAAACAAGTGTCCAACATTAAACTAACTTTGCTGCAGTAAAGCTACACTCTGGTTTCTGTCTACAGTCAGAAACTGCAAAAAGGTGACACTGTCATTATAAACATCATTGTTCAGTATTAATTATTCAATCTTTTCACTTATTCTGTGTTATTGCATTAAAAGAAAAATTTAACTAGAGCCCTCTGATTTAACCTTCTTATTTATTGTCATAACTGTAGATATGGGCATGTTCAGAAGAGTGGATATTTCCATTCCTTGACATGGTCAACATGCATTTAACTTGAATTGTGTGTAAATATGAATTGGAGGTTCCCTTTCCCATGTTGAGTAAGGGAATTGACCTCTGTGTTACCTCATATATATATGCAGACACACCTCATTGAATCAGGAAGTTGTGGAACTGCTTAACAATTTGACTGATCAACTTGAAAGTAAAACATAAAAATGCTGTTACATTTTCTAAGATTATTTTGCAAATAATTTTATATGATGCAGTATACATTTATAAAACCCACACTAAGGGCTTCTAGAGAGAGGGTGCACTTGCACACTCCTTTGAATATGGAGGTGAGAGATTGGGCAGTCTAAGGACATGCATTCCTTACAGTCAAGTGCAAATTAGGACCACGAGACCACACTTGTTTGGCACAGAATTTTAGAGCGTGATCAGTGTGGGCAGTACTAAGCCCAGGTGTCTTTACATTCAAAATATGCCCCTGGAAGTCTTTCTGAAGTAGGCTGTGTTTCTGTTGTCTTCAGGTGACCGTCTCCTCTGTTTAAATGAGTTACGATCATCCTCCTCCCTACACTGGCCCTGGCCCTGCGGCCCCGGGTTACCCTCCTCCCAATGCCCCTGGTTACCCTCCTCAGGGATACCCACCCCAGGGGTACCCAGCTCCGGGCTATCCTCCTCCTACAGATCAGCAGCCTTATCCCAATTTCCCACCTGGACCTCCTGGACCATATCCAGTCCAACCAGGCTATCAGGGATATCAGGTGCCCCCACAACCACCATATGGAGGACCGGTGTATGGTGAGCCCCCAAAAAACACAGGTAAGCGTTCTACATTCTTAAATTGTGGATGTAATGCTAAGCATAACAATGTTTGTCAATGATGCAGGTTTGCTTTGTTCTGAGTTCTAAATTTTGGCCGCAGATGAAAAGTTTTAATGAAACGGAGAAACAACTGAAATAGAAACAATATATGTACACACAAGACTTTGAGTTTTACTGTCTAGTTTATAGCTATTCTTCTAAAATTGAACTTAAACTTTATGGTTAACATGCAAAATGATCACTTACACTCTACTGTAAACGCAACAGCAGCCAAATTGGAAACATTACTGTAAACACAACATGGCGGCGTTCATGTCCTGTCATAAAGGTAGCAAAAGGCCTGCATTAAAAAGCACTGAGACTGATATGGCTGTTTTCAGGCTTTTGGTGTGAGAAAAATTTAGGTGACTAGTGAAAAATGGTGTGCTGTTCCATTTAATTATGTTTTTATTTAATTATTAATATTTTTCTTGACTAGAGATTGTTTTAAAGGTGTGTTAAATGTTGTAGTTGGGGTTAATGTTAAACACACACATACACAGAGGCGGTTCTGGCTAGATTTACGCCCTGGGCGAACCACCCATTAAACTCCCCCACACCCCCCCCTTGCTGCCCCCCACCGCCGCCACTAACACAACAATACCTTACATATTTCTATTATTTTATTATATATATATATATATAATCTTACATACAACAAGGAAATAAGAACAGAGAAAAAAACAATAAATAAATAAATGAAATACAGTATATAAATACCAATATAAATGGCACAAATCCTTCAGGTACTAATAACCATGCATGTGAAATGCAATCTAAAACTTGACTTTTTGAGCCTTCTTTGCTGCAAATTTCACCAATTACATCATCATATGAAATCTGTTGTGCAACTGTATGGCAAGTCCAGAGAGATGCTCCTGTAACATAGTGGACCTCAAGTATGTTTTAATAAGCTTCAGCTTGGAAAAACTCCTCTCTGCTTCAGCTACTGTCACTGGAAGGGTCAAACCAATTCTGAGTGCAGTCCACAGATTGGGGTAGATTTCTGTGAGCTCTTTCTCGTGGATGAAAGTCACCAGCTCCAGTAGAGTCATGGACTTTGATGGTCAGGGAAATTCTTCAGCTCTAGAAATTCTAAACATCCTATTAACTAAGCACAACACACAAAACAAATCCACAGTCAGGACATATGTGTGAATTTGCACTTGTGTTGCAAACACAAACCAGACTAAGTTGTCTGGGTGAAATTAGTTGCATGACACGATGCCTCAATTCTAATTCAGCAAAACTAAAAACCAAATACAGTCGCCCTCTGTGACTAATTAGCAGCATATTAGCAAGAGGCTAATAAATAGCCTATCGCCTAATGTCAATCACGTCACTCAGAAATCTGCATACCTTTATCCTTTGCCCGTTTCTGCTCTAATAAAATACAATTTATTTTAAAGCAGTTTGTGTTGTGTGGCCTGGGATCAGTCTATCCCCTCGCCTCGTCCACCTCCCCCGTGCCTCCTCTTACACACACTCTCACTCCACAGCAAGTTGATGTGACAGTGAGGGCGCCCCAGCACCCACTCCACTAATCTGACATTGAAATGAATGGTAGTCTAACCCTAACCCTCTACCTAAGCCCCCAAACTGGCGAGTTTTGTTTTGATTTTTTTTTTTTTTTGACGGCGCTCATGCACCCTCAAATAGATTGCGCCCTGGGCAGTCGCCCACATTGCCCATTGCAAAAACAGGCCCTGCACATACATATATGTATGGTCTGTTAATTCTCAGTCTGTCTAGTATTTTTTAATGCCAGAATATGACGCATGGAATGATGTTACAATCTTCTGATCTGTTGATCTGATCATTAGGTCTCATGATTTGTAAAAGTGTGATAAAAGGAGAACTATGTAATTTAGTGTACTGACCGAAAAGGAGAAATAGAGCTTTGTGTCATACTGATGTGATTGTCGGCTAATACTGAAACTGTACAATTCATTACTTTGGGTTCCTTTTTTTTTCTTATCCTCATATCCCTGACCACATTGATCACGTCTATGAAGCTTGTATCAGATTACATCATCAATGACTGTAGAGGCTACAAATGTTACTTCTAGTGTAAATGACTGGTTCATTTAGTAACCTTATGTGTATATATTTGTCCACTTACTCAACAACTATGTTTGGAGTCCTAATTTGGCTTCTTCAGTTTAGAAAGGTAGCTATGAGTCTAAAAAACTAACATTTCTGTACTTGCGTAACCAGCCCAGATGTTGACTTAAAAATACATCACAAAAATGTCTCTCAGCTGGCATCAAACCTCATTCTGACCTTAATGAGGGTCTCCCAAACTAGACGGTGTGTTTTAGTGTGTGCTATAAGCTGTAGTGATCCAGAGTAAAAACAAATGTCACTTTACTTGTAATGAATATACAATATGATGGTTTACCTTTATGAGTTTAATTATGAACAACAATGAGCTATTTCACAACATTCAAATGTCTTTAGATACACTAGTAAATGAATAAATATGAATAAAACCTCATCACTACAGGCAGCTTTTTCAGACAGCAGCAGGGCTGGTTCTTTCATGTTTATGTTTATGATGGTTGTCTTCGGTGAAGGTGACACTAGATCAGCACTTCCTGCTGTGAGTTGGTTGTCTAAGATGACATTCAGCTACACTAAATTTTTTATTTTTTTTTTATAACGGTCATACTGTGTCCAAATTACATTGGCTAGTTTAGGAGATGTTAATCTGGATGAAGTTGTTGTAGGGATGCTCCGAATATTCGGCAACCGAAATTATTCAGCCAAACACAAAGTGTTTGTTGCCATTTTTTAATGACACTGTTATCATTTTAGACATTCAGGATTGTGCTTTTCCTCATCAGTTAACAAAACATAGATTCACCAGCAGAGTTACAGTTTGGTGGTGAAATGGAAGAAGACAATCTACAAACACAACTTTTACTAAACTACACTTAGAAGCCAGAATACATCCACTTAGCTTTGTGTTTGTGTGAGCTTGTGTTGCGTTTGTGTGAGCTCACAATTACCAGAAGAAATGTAAAGTGTTTCAGTATCTGTAGCTAATGACACTCAAATTATACACACAAAACATGTGGCTTACATCATTCATTTTAGACATTTCCATGATTTTGTTTTTATTAAATCTTATGTATGATTTTTTGTTTTTATTTAATGTTATGCACTATGTATAGTTTATATTTGACCACTCTGTGCGTGCGTGTTTTTTTTTTTTTTTTTTTTCTCCTTCCTGTTGTTGTTAACCTCTGTGCGCTATGAGCCACTGTAACCAAAAGCAAATTCCTTGTATGTGTGAGCATACATGGCCAATAAAGCCTGATTCTGATCTTAATAATAATGGTAATGCATACATCTTCATATATTATTGTCTAACATTTGTTTTATATATAAATATACAAACCGGATTCCAAAAAAGTTGGGACACTAAACAAATTGTGAATAAAAACTGAATGCAATGATGTGGAGATGGCAAATGTC
>BRDA01005113.1:5014-23060 GCA_036984385.1 Crenuchus spilurus
ATAAATAGATCAAATGCATTCAGTGGCACTCATTTCTCTTATTTTTACTGCATAAAATTTGGCTAGTGGAAATTCTGATTGGCCGGTAACTAGAGAGTTACCAGCCACATTGGCTGGTGATCAAAAAAAGTTCATTTAGAACCCTGCTTAGGACCATTTACAAAGCTGGAATTGCATCAGAGCACAAAAGTTACTGCCTGCATTCAGGGACAACATTTCATTTACTTTAAACCATACATTGCTAGCATGGTTTGTGATCCTGAATTCTCTAGTTTCTAAATCTCTAGCAAATAGATATAAACAGACATTATCCATTTTCATCCACAGCCAATTCTCAACCCATTAACAGTGTTGCCCCACCATCCCCCATCCCAATCAAGCTACACCCTGAAAAGGTGAAGCTGATCACTGAAAACTATGGCTGAACATGCTTGCTCCGTTTGTGAAGCCACCACATCCTTTCCCATTGCTGCTTTGTCGCTTAGTGACAGGGTAAAGCAAGATCCCACTGTCTTTTCCTCTGAATAAATACTGCACCCAACTGTGCTCTCAAGGGTGCTCTACTAACATGCGCTACATGACACGGCTATGACTCAAACACTAATGCCAGCCTCTATCGCTGACCTCTGCCATGCCCCGCAGTGGCATACAAAAGACACTTTTATAAAAATGTCATACCCAGCACTACACAAGCTGTCAAGAGTTCAGTTATATTCATGCAAATTCTTAACACTAAATGTGAAATCTTACCATTTACAAAGAAATGCCTTCAATATAAAACCTAGTCTGAAAAAGCAGTACTATGACTGAATAGCAAGGGAGCCTAACCTTACTGCTATACTTGACTCAGTCAGCAGTACTCGGCTGCAAAATGCTGTTATTTCTTTAAATCAGTCTGAAAAATTGACCTTTTTAAACACACTTCTAGCACAAATCACAACATTGCACCTTCTTAAAACAGTTTCTCCAGAATTAAGCCACTTTGGAAACCATGTTTTCTGACTTGACCATCACCATGTACTAGTTGACGGGATAAAATATGAAATAATAAATCCCCATCCACTCCCACTAATTACCAAATGAAAATGTTCAGCTAGACCAGGGGTGTAAAATGGGCCATATTAGACTTAATATCAGGTGGGCCAGACCCCCACATTTATGAATACAAAGCTAAACTGCCAGTGCAGTTTGTTTTTATAAACTAAATATGTACATTTCTACCCAATTGACCCATACATTCATCATCTCTCCCAAACACTTGTAATGTCTCTGACTCCAGGAGGGTGCAGACTAGCACAGGCTTCCTCTAATGCATGCGAAATCAAGCTCTGCCACTTTTCAAATTGCTGCCGAAACATCACCATCAGGCAGCCAACGTGCACAGGATCCCCAGTTCTGATGGATCGCCTGGCAGATGCCTGAGCCAGCCGACATTACTTAACAGTGCAGGGAGTGTCATTTTACCCATCCAGAGAGAGCACGTCAGATGTTTTGTTAAACGTGGGCCCTGGTTGCCAAAGCTGTATGACTGGGATTCAAACTCACAACAGGGAGTCATCATAGTGACAGCACCGTAGTCTGCTGAGCCATTCAGGGACAGGGCAGTTTAGCTACAATTAAAGACTGACTGCTGTCTCTTCAACCCAGACAGCAATTAATTTATTTTTTCCCATTTTCATTTGTTCTTGAAAATCAGTGCATTATGATAACGAAATCAACGGTTTTCCATTTCTCAAGAATTGGTCAATTTTTCTTAAAAACAAAAGTCTACTTCTTTTGGAAAGACACATTTACATCATTTTTGTTTTAGCTTGGCAATGAAGAAAGCCTGTGGTTTGGCCCCCCCGAGTTTATTGTGCAGCGTCACCCTGTAGTAGGATAACAGATACTAGCCGTTTTCAATTTGTAATGCAGGATCTTTTCCATTCACAAGAAACATTTTAAATTTACAACATCCTAGAATCATTTAGCGAGCCGAATTACAATAATCGGGCCGGGTCTGGTATGTTTCATACCGCTGAGCTAGACCATTCCTTGGGTTTCACTTGTAGGTCGATCCCTGAGCAGGTCGTGACTGAAGTGCCCTTGAGCAAGGCAACTAATCCCCAACTGCTCCCCAGGCTCCGTGGATAAAGCTGACCGCCACTTTGGGCACATGTTCACACCCTAGTGTGTGTGCGTTTCACTGCACAGATGGATTAAATATGGAGGTCAAATTCCATTGTGTGTAAATCACATGGGCAATTGGTTTAATCCTGATACTGTGTTTCACTTAAAAAAAAGATCACAGTACAGAAGGAAAATGTGAGTGCCAACTATTTGTTTCAAACAAAAGTGACCAAGGTTCTTATTCAAAAATACAAATTCAAAAGTTATTTTTAATAAAAATAAATAAATAAGAATCTAACGTAAAGACCAGTTGCACATTTTGGAAACTGGCTCCCATTAAGCTGCCAAGTGCAAATTCGAGTTTTGCCAAGTTTCTCAAGCTGTTTCTCCATTAATGATGTAGTTAATTACCACACCTACAAGTGAAACCCAAGGATTTGATAACATTCCAGTCCTCATTAAACACATCGTTATGATTTCACTTTTGATTTTTCTCCATTTGGCAAGTTAATAGTAATGGAGACTTAAAGGCTGATCCACACACTTCCTCTGGCTACTATTTACACCAAAAACGTTTGGGGGAAAAAAAGCCCAATTCTACAGGTACCCTGCAGTACAGAAAAAGTAAAGTGAGTAGTAGTAATAAGATGCCCATTTCTCTGTTTATCAATTACTCTGCCAATGTACTCATTGCACTCAATTAAAAAAAATAATTTTGTATTTTAGTCAATTTGACCAGAGCTGCAGACATGGCATTTAACTAATTTGCATTCGTTTCCTTTAACTATCTGTATCTGAAAATTTATAACTTAAAGGAGCTATTGAAAGAGTTGAAATTCAGCCTCGCATTAATCTCAAGTATCTCCAAATGTGTTCAAGCCGATTTATTTGACAAAAAGACAAGGCCAGTCAAGAGACTGACTGTTTTTGGCATCTACCTTCCTAGCCATTTATTTAAGTAACTACTGCAGACAGCTAGCAGAAAGGAAGAGTTATGATGACAAAGGAGGCCATCTCCATCATCTCCCTCTTCTAAAGGGAAAGATGAAACGGTGTGAAAATGGACAATTATTAGTCAGCAAATGTACTTTCAAACAGATCTTGAAATGACTTTAATGTCCAGTGTATGAGTGGGCCATTTAGTGCTTTTGCAGTATAATGCCACGTCATTTAAACATTATTTAAGGCAATGTCATGTAGAAATCTTTACACTCACGCCATGTTTAAATGGCCTGTTTTTGGATATAAAATTGAAGGCATTGATAGTTTGGTCTGGGTTTAGGGGAGATACAAGAGGAATTACAGTACAGGGCCAAATGTGTATCACCCTAAATGAAAGCACATTTTAGATTACAGTCCAAACAGGGTTAAAAACTATTGTCCAGTAAAGGTGACAAAGCATGTGCTGATGTGCTGGGCATCTGTTCAGATGTTTGACATCAACACAATTACATAACAGCATTAGCTACTTCAACCAGCAGAGCTTTGCTCCTCAACTTTCAGCAGATTGCTAAGAGTGTACTACTCACCAACGAAAACGTTTTAAGCTTACAAAACTTCAAAAAGACCTAATTCACAAAGCTGCCATGTCGTGGCGTATTTGCATGTCATGCTTTCTTCAATAAACTTGCCACCGTGCATAAAAAACACACTTCATCACCATCTAACCACTTCAGGTTGAAAAAAACTCACACTGCTTACCTTCTTTTGGAGAGTGTACACTTGGGCAGTTTAGTTGAGGCTTGTATACTCCGCGTTTGACCTGCTGAAACCCGTTTAACTCGCCACAATGTCCATGCGGTGTCTGTGGCTCTCTAACTCATATTCACCCACAGAGTCAGGAGCAGACATTCGCCCCGCCCACTATACTGCACCCGCTCTCTGATTGGTCGTGACTTCGCCTCTCTCCGCATGTTACGAGCATTTTCCTCTAGCCTCCCACTGCCTGCGTTTTATTTCATCCCACAATGCATTAGGAGCGAGGAGCGAGGGTGCGTCTTCATTCATATCTCCTTCAGGCTGGGGGAAGATGAAGCGTTTTAACTTTAGCCTCACACAACTTCCACTCATACAGTGTACTTACTGTTTGTAAATTATTTAAGCATTAAGAGGTACTGTTACACGTAAAATGGAATAGTGTGTATGGACATTATTTTATTCATGTTTATTAACAAAGTGCATTTAATTTACTATGCACTTAAAATGGTTTATCAAATTCTTTTTACATAATTTTCCTTTACTCAAGATTTAGTCAAATTTACAAGATATGGTTGGTGTCCTAAGGTTTGACACTTACTAATATTTTTAATGGCCTAATAATGTTATGTAGTGAAAAATTAAATCCTGTTTTGGTAACAAATAATAGGGCTCAATCTTTTGCCTGATCAAGCACACCACAGTTTACAAATAAATGACACTGGGTAAGACTCCTACTGTTAGATTTGTTAGTAAGTTTGTTAGCTGGGGTGTAGCCATGGCCTACTTATGGATCTGGTCGTGTGACCGGAAGGTCGCCGGCTCAATCCACGGACAGGTTACGACTGAAGTGCCCTTGAGAAAGGCACCTAACACCTAACTGCTCCCAGGGCGCCGCTTCAGGCACATGTTCACAAGTGTGTGTGTGTGTTTCACTGCACAGATGGGTTTAATGCAGAGGTAAAATTTCATTGTGTGCAAATCACATTGGTAAAAAGTTGAATGTAATCTAATTTGTAACGATTAAAATCAGAATGCATGATAAATGCACTGAATGTAAAATAATTACATAAAAAATAAGACATCAAATGTTTGTGGGTGGTGGAAGGAGACTAGTTTTTTAGTTGATTTACAGTTGCAAACACTTCAAATACTGCTGATAGTTACATACATACTCATTGTAAAATACCTCATTGCATTTAATGCTTCTAGATGTACCTTTATTTTTACATACTCATTTTTTTATCTCTGCATAAGTCTAGGTGAAACATGTCTTGCTACTGTAATGCAATTTCCTTTGGGATCAATAAAGTTCTATCTATCCATCTAATTGCTCATTCGTAGGGTGCCAAAGTGTGAACACTAGTCCAGCATGCTGAATATCAAGTGAGATAATTTATGTCTTTGCAAAAAGCTGAGTAATGTTGATTCATTAATATTAAATCAGCTTTGCTGAGATTGAGAGGTCCGCTCATTTGGAGAAATAGAGCACTTTCACTCATGATTCTGTACATCGTGTATTATTCTGTTTCACTGAACCTGCTGTCACAGGAAGCCAACTTTACCAACACCCTGCTCTACTGTAGTCATCCATCATTCATGAGAAAGGGATTATTTTACATGCAGTTCTGCAACAATATTTGATACCTTTAGCCCAGCTTTTGCTACATATTAGAATAAATAATGTGGACATTTGCTCTCAGTAATAGTTATGCACTACTATAAGAATAAGAACCATATTTTCCTTTTTCCTGTCTTTTTTTAAATTGCTATTTTACCATCTTTGTGCCGACAAATGTAGGTTTCAAAACAAGTGGTTATATTCTGCAGTGTGCACAATGCTGGATTACAAAAGGGGAAACGTCCTACATTTTCTTGCATTTAAAATGTTTCCTCTCACAATGCTGGCGTGGGTTTATATTATATAACGTTACATATATACATGTTACGTAATACAATTTTACAACCATTGTCAGACTTTTTATGTTACAATGAGGATGTTTTGCATTTAAAATAATTTCATGTCAAAGGCATTTTAAGACAATCTCCCACTTACCTGTTTGTCCAAATTTTACCTCTTTAATTTAGAACTGGATCTGGAAGGTTGACATCGATAATAAACGGTAGAACTCAGTAACCTAAACATCTAACAAAATTCTTCTCAATTCAAATTATACTCCGGTATTGGCTCAGCCTTGACTGTATTCATGACATTGTCACTAAAACTGATTCTAGATCAGCATTTCCTGTTGTCCATAGCTATACAGCATTTAGTTACATAGATTATTTCTAAACCTTATATCATACTGTGTGCCAAGTACATCAGCCTGGGAGCTTAAATTTGAGTGAGCAAAGTGGTGTTTTTGACAGAAAAGACAGTTATTTATGTAAATACTGAGTACTTGTTGTCAATGTTAGTCTTGCAAATGCAGTTTGAATCTGAAGCAAACATTGGCCAACCTCGTCATAAGTACATGGGATATGACTCTTGAATGAGATCAATACATTTCAGACCCCTCATCTCTCAATGAAAACAGTAAGTAAACATCTATTAAAAGAAAACCCCACACATATGCTGGACTTTCAATCTTTATTTAAAAGGAAAGAGGGGTAACACTACAACTAGGAATCCATCAGCAAATACCTATAAATGCAGAAGCACTTTGTATATATGAATCCCTAAATAAACTACAAACCCTCCCCTCAAAATGAGCCTCCCAGCCCTCCCCCACAAAAACCCTAAATCCCCCTATTTACCAAGCTCCTCATGTGGATTCCATCCAAAGCAACTGATCCGGCCTCCTGGTTCCTGGCTTTGCTCCACTTTACCGAAAACTCATTTCATAAAACAAAAACAACTGCAGGATCCCTTCAGTGTGCACATCTTTGGTTTGGCTCCACAAAAATGAAAAACAAAAATGAAAAAAATTAAATTTGGTTTTACAAAAGCCAATTGAAAAGCCAAGTTTTCCGCTTTTTGTTAACTCCATTAACTGCGGTTTGGCGAGGGGATGTGGGGCTGGGGTTGGGATCCTCTCCTATGGTTCCCGCTCCCGGTAAATTGATCCCGCTCCATGTATGTATCCATCCTTATCCTAATCCTAATCCTGCTCCTGATCCTGAACTGATCCAATGATCCGGCTCCAAGGATCGGGAAACAGTGAGCCCCTCCTCCAATCCAAACCTTTGAATACCAGCAAAATCAAAGAGAGGGAGGCAACAAGTTAGAATCACAGCTAAATCAAACGCTTATTTGCATCTATCAATGTTTCTAAGAGATCATAGGAGCGGTATAGTTTTTCCTTCAAAAGTATATGTTAAGATTATGATATGCTCCAACAAAATCTTAAAGCCGCACACTAATATTACACAGTGCTTATATCACTGACAAAAATCCCCCAAACAATTTTCTTAGCAGATTAACAATTTACATTGGTACAAATGTACAATTCAAACCTTCCATCGTATCTACTGAGATGTTTCTGTCTGGCTGCTCTATAGTTGCACAGTCCCAGTCCAGTTTAGATGCCAAGCAAAATGTTTTGTATTTTGGATAAGCAAAAATAATAGTACAAATAAAAAAAATGCTGGCCTGATATATGCACGAACATGGCAACATTCAGACAAAGAACACATGCATGCTTGGCAGCAATGACCCGTGAGAAAAAGTAAAAATAAAGGAGTACTGCAAAAGGAGGGTAAATGGCAAAGCAAAAACTAATATTACTTTACTGAGAAATTCAGAATACTTAAGTCTTAGCCAAAAAACAAAAACACAAATCCTGCCTTTTTGAAGGTGACTAAAGCCGCTTGTTGTCATACCATTGCCAAAATTGAAATGCCTGCTCCTCCTCCTCCAAAAACGCTTTCCTAATATGAATGAACTGTGCTTGACAATCCTTTATTCCAAAGCATTCTTTAATCCTGCTCCTCTGTTGTCTATAGAAAGACACATGAAAAGGTAAAAATAGAACATGTTTGCAACAAAAATCCTGACCAACCAAATAAAAGCTCAACTTCTCCCACCCCAAAGCCCATTACTAACAAACATACAGCAGCAAATAACCTCAAACATATTTTAAGCATTGAACTTCTCTCTCATCTAACATACAAACGATGGGTATGTAAATCCAGTTAAAATGTGGATGTAGAACAAAAAGACACAAACGGGAAATGATAGGGCAAGAAATTAGGAGATAGGAGAGAACAGAAAAAGACTAGGAAGGAGTGCATGGAAGAGGAAGACAAGGGAACATCCACTTAGCTACACTTCACTGTTAGCTAAATGATTTAACAGGAAAAAAAAAATTCTTTGTGTAATTCAGCTGCAAACCAAATATGAGAAATTGGGGCCATGGGGAGACAAAACAAGTCAAGGCGGCGAATGAAGCACAACAGTGGGTCCAGCAGAGGGCGACACAGGATGTATGGTTGTGGCTGGAGAACCAGCTGTGATATGGATGCTTAGGTGCGAGATCGAGAGCGGCTGTGACGAGGCGAATAACGTGGGGATCCTCTGCTGCGACGTGGGGAGTAGCTGCGGCTTCGGCTGTTGCTCCTGCTACGACTTCGGCTGCGGCTGCGAGAGCGTGAGCGCCCATAACTTGGGCTGCGGGGACCATCCACCTTTACACGGATGTATGCTGTCTCACCCTAGGGAACACACAACAGACCACTTTCTAACAAGGAACAAGCAAAGGTGTCCAAATTCAGGAGACACTTACCACTTTCTGACCTGAAACAAAAGTTATTTAAGTCATATAGCTATACAAGTTTATAAGCTATACATATTTTAACAAGGTCTATTAGTTTTATCTTTAATGGCATTCAGATAAAAATTGCATCCAAAGCAAATAAAAGCTAACTTCATGGGCTTAATGTTATTTAACTTACCAAATGCAACCCAACTAGGTAAAAACTGGATTACCTCATGACATGTACTTTTAAGAAATGTCATTTTCCTTTTCATAATTAGGCCACCGTCAGAAACACTGTATTACAGCATTCCTAAGTTAACCTACAAGGTTTAAAGGAACTGTGCCAAATGGTACTTTTTGCAGTTACCCTTGTCTTTCCATTACCATAAAAGAAGTGCCACTGTCTAATGCCAAGTTGTGTTAGTACACCTCCACTACACCAGTGGAGTTCGGTGAAATACAAGAAGTAATGTATTACAAATTCATACTAGATTAAAATAACTGATTTCTGAACACTCAAATAACAGCACTTTCCCTTATAAAACAATTTCAGCTCAAAATAAGTTTCAGTTGCAACGTAAATTCCCCCATCAAACTAAGGATCATTTAGTAATGCGGAAAGACTATGAAATGTAATAATTGTGGATTTGGCAACACCACAGAAGTGGAACGACATGGGCAGTAAAAACAGCTGGCCAATGCCGGCCAATACACAGGCCAATGTCAAAATCACTTACATTGAAGTGAGTATCCTAAGCCACTCCTTGGATCCTCCTAGTCCTTATGGCTCCAGCATGGGTTTCTGACATCACTCTTACCTTGATACATCCCAATCCTTAAACTATGACCCTGTCCTGTTCATTCCAATGGCGGTTTCCATTCAGAAACTCAAACCTACCTCATGTGAACGGAACTTAGTGTTATCCAGCTTTCGAACAGCGTAGGTCATGTCTTCTTTGCGCACAAACTCCACAACACCGGTGCCATCTCGGAAAACATCAGCGTAACATACATCACCTGCTTCACGCATGTGATCCTTCAGGTCCTGCCAGCTTCCGCTAGGAGGGAGTCCTGTGTAAACCGAAAAGTCCTTAGCATAAAGCACTCAGACATAAGCTACAAGCTTTGTTAAACATCACATACACCAGGCTCTCATAAAGTGAAGAAATAATAAGCTGAACAGCCAAGCAGGCGTTTTCAGAGTAATGGGAATGCAAATGCATGAACACTTCACTGTAGATTTATTAAAACAAACACCACTAACCTGAAACTATGACCCTGTACTCAGAGCGCCTGGAAGGAGGGCCATATCTGCCTCTGGGGGCTCCAACTCCACCTCCCACTCCACCTCTTCCCCCACCTCTGCCACTCCTGGGGAACTCCACTCGCAAACGGTAACCATCATAGTCATATCCATCTCGTCCATATACAGCATCCTCTGCATCTCTGGACAGAAAGGTGGACAATGTGTTAATTTGACCAGTTATGGAAAGCGTCATTTTAAAAAGCATTTTTTTTTCACATTCTATGCCCAATAACCATATTTGCATTTGCTAATTTTATAATTAGCAAAAGCATATATATGTTTAAAATCACCACTTTAAAGAATACATGTGTATTACAGGTTCTGTTTTCAAGTAGACACTCTATATGTAAAGGAAACATCACAACAAAATATCACTTTAAACAAGTTAGTTTATAGGTTTTTCCTAGACATTTTGCTGTTCATACTTTTGGCTTGCAAGTCTTGATTAACTTACTGATCTTAGAAACTAGAAGTACACATGAATCTGCTCTTACAGATAAACGTGTGTGTATTCATGCCAGTACTCTTTAATTCATTTTAAGACGTTTTATGGTAGATCAAAAAAGTTCTAAACTAGCTGTTCGCACAATGTCGTGAATTTAAAGGTTTCCCCTAAATTTGATACAATCAGCTCATTAAGCCCTTTCGCTTAAGTGGGTGCGTTAAAGAGCAAAATTGGGAAAGAAGGGTTGCCAGATTTCCCGCCAAAAAGGCCTTGCTTGAAAATAGTTTATTGCTGTTTTTTGACTGGTTTCACAACTCTTACAGTTTTATTAATAATGCAATAACCACCTAATATGGGTAGTTTCAGCTTCTACATGGCGGGGATTAGACAAAACAGTGCACTGGAAATTTGCGCAGAACTTGGCAACCCGATGTGGAGGGCCGTGTCTCTACCGGCCGAGAAATGTTGCTGCAAAGCACAGCTCAATGTAAAAGTAATTTGTCTCAACTGAGGCTTGTAAAAAGTACAAAAAAACCTCAACAACCCACCAAGCGAAGCTTTGAGTAATTCTCTACTAAGCAGCACCACAAACACAGAATTTTAGAAACTAATTTAGGAATAAAAAGGTGTGCAAAGAGCGTTCGCTTCCCATCTCTGCTGTTGTGGTAGTTAGATAAGGACTACTGAACTGAACGCTTTCGTCTTACCTGGGGTCTTCAAACTCAACAAAAGCGAAAGGTGGTCCTCCTCTCCGATTTTTTAGGTCGATATCACGAATCGCCCCGTATTTGTAAAAAACGTCCTCTACGTCCTTGGTACGGATATCTGGAGGTAAATTTCCGACATAAATCCGACAGTCGTTGTTTCCTGCAGGACCTCGGATTACACCTCCGCCAGACATATTCTAACAAAAATAAACAAAGACTTTAAGTTTCGACGAAGATAGGACCGCACCGTAATGCGTTTTAGTAATTAACAGTTAACAAAAACCTTGTAACTGTCAAAGTAAACTACCGAAAAATATCCTTTCAAACAAGGCGGGGAGAACAACACGTCTCTCAAAATGGCGCCGTCTCTTTCAGCTCAGCGGAACAACACATGAATGAAGGACCGCCCATATGCGCATGCGTGCATAAATATGTTTACACACAGACCTGCGAGTAAATTAATACACTATAAGTAGATACATATTTACTTGGTTATTTATTTTCTTTTTCCATTCGTTCATTAAAACATATGTAGGGCATTCAAATAAAACTTTTGAAAGCTATATTTAATGTTTAATGTAATATATATTACATGAAGTGGTATTAGATACATTGAAAAGTCTGGTTCAAATTTTTTCTGACTTCGTCTATATTGGTCTTTAAATAGATTTTGTTTTAAATTTTATTAAAATATGAGAAACCTTGAATATACTACTATAATCAGATCATAAGTTGGTTCTTCAGAGTACACAAAAAAAGGATATTTGCAGTTCACCGGTCAATATATCATTAAAATATCTAAAGTTTTATCTTCATTCATATGCCTATACAAACCAAATTATATGTATCACCTGATATGCAGTTCAAGTCCAATATTCCTGCTTTTAATCCCTGAGTTACTGTGTGTCTTGAAAATTCATTTGTGGTGATCTTGCTAACTGCTAGTCTTTGACATGGCAGTATTCTCTTAGACTAGGCGAGCATGTGGTAAAAGTAGTTAGATAGCAGCAGTTAGCCCCTCTGTTGGCTAAAACAAGAACACCACCAGACATCTGTTAGTCTGCTAGGATGCAGGGCTATCTTAGAACTTTCAAGTGTATTAATAATTCACAGTTTAAAATGGGGACATTTTCAGGAACAGCTTCACTCGGGGATTCTCATCTGGTCACAACAGCGTGCTTGTGAACAGGGTCCCAAGCATTTTATTGCTGCAGTGTGAACCATTCAGTCAAAACAGGGACTATGGTAGTCAGGGACACATACAAAACAATCAGTCTCTATACATTTCTCACATTGAGCACAGTAGTGTTGCCTTCCTGTATGGGTCGTATTCACATTGTAAAACTGATCATAAATGTCAACAACTTTAGTTGTTCAGTTATAAAACTTTAAAATGGGGCAAATATCATTATGCAGACTAATATTCATAGTAATGAAACAATAAACCAAAGAATGCTACACATTACTGTTACTCAGTCCTGTTACCCTTTAACAGGGCTAAAAGTAACTGGACTGAGATTTTTTTTTTAATAATTTTGCAAATTCATGAAATAGAAACACATGGCATCTCTGCTAATACAATGATTTACCAAAGCATAAATAAAATAAGCAATTCATATCTAAGAAATAATTAGATTCACCTTATTGCCAATTTGATTTGCACACAACGGAATTTGAGTTCCGCATTTAAACGATCCATGCCATGAAACACACACACTAGTGAACACACTAGGCTGTGAGATGGATAGATAGAACTTTATTGATCCCAAAGGAAATTTCAGCATTACAGTAGCAAGACATATGCTTCACATCAGGGGTGTAGCACCAAATTCTGGGATCTATGTACCAGCAGTGCCTAGGGCCCACCTCCTATTATTATATTATTTCCTTTAATATTTAAAGGAAAATAAAATTCCAGACTCCTCAAGGGCCCTTGCCCCACTTGGGGCTCTGGTAACTCAGTCCCAGTTTTCACTCCACGATGACACCCCTGCTTCACATAGATTTGTTAGGCAGAGATAAAAATACGTACAGTATGTTAGAATGAAAGTAAAGGTATATCTACAAACATTTAGGAAAATTCTGTTGTCATTACTCTAAATGCAATGAGGCAGTTTACAAGTATGCATGTAACAATATCAGCAGTATTTGAAGTGTTTGCATTTGTAAATCAACTAACAACACATTAAAGTCCCCTTCCACCACCCACAAGCATTATTATTTTACATTTACTGCACTCTGATTTTAGTAATGTTACAAATTAGATTACAATTTTTGCCAATGTGACTTGCACACAATGAAATTTGACCTCTGCATTTAAACCCATCTGTGCCGTCACACACACACACCTGCCTGAAGTGGGCAGCCCTATGCATGGCACCTGGGGAGCAGTTGGGGGTTAGGTGTCTTGCTCAAGGGCACTGACCTGTCTGGGAATCAAACCAGCAACCTTACAGTCACAAGACCAGATTGCTAACCACCAGGCCACGGCCGCCCCATTAATTTTATGTTTTCACTGACCTTCTCAATCACAGTGACACCATCAGATGCACGAAAATTGACCGAAACTTACTTTTTGCCTTCTCATGGGCTTCAAAAGATCCGTATAAAGCTGCTTTCTGTTGAACATGTGACTTGTGGGAGTTTTCAGAAGTTGAAATGTGTTCAGATAACAAGACTGAGTGAAAACCTGGGGACACAACTAAAATGTGTATGTTAACTAAAATATATATTTCTAATGAGAAAATTATTTAAAGCATAGATGGGTAAATAAATAAAAAAGAGCTTTACAGTCCCCGCAAGGAAGAAATGTCTCCTTATAATGTATTTAAACAGGTTTTGGTCCCCACAACATGGCATAAACCTGGTACATACACACAAACACACTTTGGTAATACTATACAAGTGAGGAGCTTCCATTCACTTGTGTAATACCAAGTCAAAATAAACTTAAACCTAAACTTATTCTTAGCAATCAAAAGCAAATGCACCTGGTATTTTAATAAAACAAAAAAATTATAATTCAAATGGCAGTTATTGTGAGGACCAGCAAAATGACCCCACTTTTACAGATCTGGCAGGCATTCCTATTATTGTGAGGAATTTCAGTCCCCACCAGGGAGAAATACAAGGACACATACACACCCACACATATCCTGGAGACACAAATGATACCCATTCGGGGGAATGACCCATATATATAATGAGAGTGCTAAAGCATCCTGACGCATGTCCAGCAACACTGAACAATTGCCTTAATCACATGAGTCATTAGAGCAGAGTCATTTCTTTCTTTGTCTTTTATTTAATTATTGGAGCAGCTTTTAATCCAAATGTTTTACAAGGTAAACATTTTATTGTATAGGATAAATTCAGAATTTGACACAAAATTGTATAGTTAGCTGTACTAAATTGCTAAAGTTACTGTATATGATAGCATTTAGCTTCATAAAGATAAGAAAGCTATATGAGCTTAAAAATGATTCCTGTTAATGAATTCTTAAGAATTTGTATTAGTTAAATCAATTATAAAAGTCATTTTGGTTGGATAAATTTTATTAGCTTTACTGTATTCATTACAGTAACATAATAAATATGACTTTTACACTTTCTTAGTCTGCTCCATTGTGTAAAAGAAAAAAAATCAGTAGTTCCAAGTACACTCCAGAAAAAGTGCTTTCCTGTCATTTGAATAAACACAAGACAGAACAACTAGTACAGCTTTATCTTAATGTAGTACAGAATTTGCAATGATGCAGATGCATAACCCACTTTATACTTATTCACAACCATTCCGTAGCCACAATCAACTAAAATCTGTTACCTTTTTCTGCCAAGCTCTTCTTGGCATCCAAAGAAGCTTGTTTTTTCATTATACGACTGTAGACCCAAACTCACTTTAGCTCATTGCTGTTGAGACCACTTGTATATAAACATCTGCATCGCTCAAAGAAGTACAGCATGGTGGCTTCTTAGATTTATTAAATGTCCAACACAACTTTGGAGAAGAGATAAAGGGCAAATAAATGAATGGAGTCTTAAGCTCCACTTAGATTGGATTAAGTGTAGAGGGGGCCCTGGGGTAATTTTGTCTTTCACAGAAGGTCCTGTGCTTTTATTTACATCCATATCTGCCATGTCTGTGTTTTTTCCCTCTCACTTTTTTAGTTAACTCAGAGCTCGTCTTAGCTTTTTAGCCCTGTCACCTGGAAATAGCTTTATTTGGAGGTATACAGGATTTATTTATTTGGACGGGATATGGGCTTATTGTACAGGCTTAAAGAATAACATGGGCTATTTAAAGCTGTGATTATAATCACATTTATATTGACAAATTGATTTTCATATCATGTGACGGACATCCAGGTTGGTATAAAATATAACCTCCCAGAAACTCACTTGTCTGTAGTTATTTTAATGCCATCTGGATGCTTCAACAATAAGGAAAAGTGTAAAATATTAAAAACATGTCCCCTGAAAAACTAATTCAATTCAAATAGGACTTTAGTCAACTTCCTGTTATCGTTTAGGTGTCCTGCATTAGGAAAAACACCACAATAATTTATGATTTGAAAAGATTTCAAAATCTGTGAGACAAATGAATGCTAAAAGGAGAAACAGTGTAATCAGAACCAACAGTTATAGTACAACAGACTGTTTTAAAGAAGAATGTAGTATTGTTTTGGTGAAAAAGTCAGTGCATAGATGTTATGGTCCAAGTGTATTAAATGGCTTTTAGTCCTTTTTAGCAAGTTTGTCTGCACGTTTTTGCCTGATCTCACCAGCAATCTTCAGGAGTGAGAGGAAAATGGGTACACACATTGGCAAGAATAGAGGGATATAGATGGCAAACTTCTGATCATCAGGAAAGTATAAAAGATGCAAAAGAGAAGGATCAAAAAATGCCCTCTCGGAAGCCAAAATGGCCTCTTTGCTGTACTGTAATGCAAAGGCCAAGTTCCCAGCCTCCAGCTCAGCCACAGCAGCCTGGAGTGACGTCACCGCACTGGAAACCTACAACATGAAGAGCTGTTTACAGGCTGAAGATAAATAACAAAATCCTGACTCTATCTGCTTGAAACAGACTAGCCTTCAAATGTTTAGAATGTGACCATGGTTACCAACCATCTGAAGACGCTGGTTTATCTGACTATACAGCACAAGACACTTGAGCTGAGCAGTTGAGAAGTTGAGTTTGTACCTGCTGAGCGATGTTGTCATTGATGACAATGTTGCCAATCTGGTCGAGTAGCTGGGCGAGGGAGGTAATAGTGGTGCTGGCCGTGGCTACATTCTCAACACTGCGGCTCCACATCAATCGGTCCAACTCCCAGTCAGCCACACCTGCACTGCCTGCACTCTGGAGCACAATGCCAGGAGGAGGCTGAGTCTTCTGTACCCCCAGCATCAGCCTGACACAGAGCGAGAGAGAGAGAGAGAGAGAGAGAGAGAGAGAGAGAGAGAGAGAGAGAGAGAGAGAGAGAGAGAGAGAGAGAGAGAGAGAGAATTTAGAATAATTAGAATTTATTATTATTAGAATACTGCTGGCAGGAACACAGACTCCATAGAGTTAATATCAACATTAGAAGCTGAATACAGACCTTAACTGAGCTAAGAAGACACCCATGACTTTTGCCATGTTGATGTTGATATTCACAGGAAATTCAGCCTCATGCCCATACAGGTCATTCACATTGTACACCTGAGAGAACAAGAGAGAAGAAAAGAAAATACATTCTAACCACTATGGAATGAAAACAATATATTTTTTTATGTCTGTATAATGCTGTCTTACATACTAATGATTAAAGTGGCATATGCAGTGATGTTCAATACAATATACAGTAAGCAGACTGTACCATAATGCCCCCCCAGCGGGGACTGTGGAAAGCGTTTGACGGAACCTCTCTCTTGCTGTGGTCTCTGATGAATAGAGGAGAGTGTTGGGCATCAGGCACATACAGGAGGAAGTTCAGCACAGGGTGTGAAGATGCTGCGTTGGAGCCTGTACATGAGAACAAGACAGAACATCTTTATTATACACTGTACTTGTTAATCCATTTAAACTGCACCACTACTAATCTCCCTTCTCTACTTCAGGGTTTCAGGTTTGTGACAGCAGCTGGTCACAATGAGAACATTACAAGGGCATCTTTAAAAATGAGAATATCTTTAAAAGGTTAATTTATGTTAAGAATTCAATTACAAAGTGACATTTCAAGCCTTTTTTGTTTTAATACCAAGACTTATTCTAGTCATTTGGGATTCTGCACTTCTGATTTGAATGAGCTATAAGTCTGATCAACAGTAAAATAAAAAAGTCTTGAAATGTCACTTTACATGTAATGAAAAAATCACAGTTTTCAGTGAGCAAAACCTATTTCGGTCCATCAGTGATTTGAGACTGGGACGGAGATTCACCTTCCAATAGGACAGTGACTCAAAGCATACTGCTAAAGCACCACTCGAGTGATTTAAGGAGAAACATGTAAATGTATTGGAATGGCCTAGTCAAAGCCCGGACCTTAATCTAACTGATAATCTGAGGTCAGACTTGAAGATTTATGTTAACCAGCAGAAACTATCTAACCTGAAGGAGCTGGAGCAGCTTTGCCTGGAGGAATGGGTAAAAATCCCAGTGGCAAGATGTGGCAAGCTAATAGAAACTTATCCAAAGTGACTTGCAGCTGTAATTGCCACAAAAGGTGGTTCTATGAAGTTGACTTTAGGGGTTGAATAGTTATGCACACTGAAGTTTACTGTTATTTTGCCCTATTTGTTGTTTGCTTCACAATAAAAAGAAAAACAGATGTTAAGTTGTAGGCATGTTCTGTAAATGAAACCCTCAAATAATCCATTTTAATTTCAGTTTGTGAATTGCAAATGGTTGTGAATACTTTTGCAAGGCACTGTACTTGATATTGTATTATGAAATGTTAGTATATTATAACATTTCCTTTAAAAAGCAAATATCCTCACCCAGTCTTGCTTCCACAGGATTGATGACATGTGCCAGGCTGTCGGCACTAAGTGTGTAGGCAGAAACACTGTTGTCAAAACGAGGGTTAATCCCCAACACCACATAATA
>BRDA01005114.1:0-15592 GCA_036984385.1 Crenuchus spilurus
AACCCAACTAAAGGCCAATTATACACACTGCTATATATACATATATATACACAAAAATAAATATTTAATGTGAGCACACATTCAGTGTGTCACACTAGCTTGTCAGTCAAACTAAGTGTACTTGTAAAGAAATATCAGTTTCTGGACAATGCAGTATGTTTTACAGGGATTAAAGTTGTAAAATAATATTTGTGAATGGGTTTTTTAATGACTAGCAGGACTTTTACAGCAGTGGAGTGACGTTTGACGTAAAAGGATGCCGATAAGATGGTGGACATCATGCCACAGGTTGTGTGGATGCTCTACACTCACATACTGATAGAACCTACAGCTTTACTGGATCAGGTAACCCTTCTCAGGTGCATCCTAGATATCAGGCCACATACATAAAAATATAGGAGGGGCTGGGCCACTTACTAGAAATTTGGTATATAGTCTTAACTTTAGTGTATTAAAGTTACAAAAATCAATTAAAAGTGGTCACATATGTTATATTGTTAAATATAATTAAAGACAAAACTGCCTTCATCACAGCTTTCCATAAATGGATCTTTATTGATTTATTCAGAACAAGCTTTGGTAGCTCATTCTCAGAACAGCAGCCTCAGATTTCTTTTTAGACAGAAGATTTACAGTACAGAGAAAAAACAATAAAGGGGAAAATGGGACGGGTACATTTCAAGCTTATTATTTAAGTTATTAGGCTTAGCAACACACCTATTAATGTCCGTTTGAAATGGTTATCAACATTAACAGACTGAACTGGACTTAATAACAGGAGTGCATATAATTTTAGTAAATTATTCTGGTGACTATCAGCTGCGCTGGGTATGTAAATTGGGACATCCAGCTGCGGTGCTGATCCGACGCCACTTGTGCCAAAATTCCGGACAAATGTCACTTGATCAAGGAGCAAATCTGCATCAGATGAGATCAGGTGACTGTGTGCGCCAGTCCAGTTGCCAGGTCCAACAAAAATATCCAACCCAAAGTCAGTCTAAAACCCGCCCTTCAGAAGCTTAAACTAGCCCTAAATATATGTCTGTCACACGTTTGAAGCAAATGGCAAAACAACTATGAGTGTACCTGGCATATTAGCTAGTGACTGTTTTCTCTTCACTTTCTTTTTCTTTTCTTTCTTTCTTTCTGTCTGTCTGTCTCTCTCTCTCTCTCTCTCTCTCTCTCTCTCTCTCTCTCTCTCTCTCTCTCCTTTTCAGGCTATCTTTCCTTAAATTATGTTCTCTTCATTGTTATTGTTCTATTCATATATCCTTAGTGTCAATTTATACACGTTTGCCTGCCGTGTTGAAGTAATATTCTAGGCAACACCCACTTTTTTGTTGTTTTTTTTTGGCGGTCATGGTAATTTTTAGAAGTAGCCCAAAAAACGCACCCCGCCAAACTTGAATTTTCAACCATGACTGGATTTTCAAACAAGCCCAATTTGGCTTGAAAACCGCGAACCTGGCAACTCTGTCTGTGATTGTCCTTTTTGATGGAGCAACTGCCTTGATCAACAGTAGCTCCCCCTGGTGTTAAAACTAAGAAGTGCAATACACTCAAGCAAAAGTTGAAGCGCGGGCCATAGTCTATTCTATTTAAAACATTTCTTGCGGGCCAATTAAAAATGGACTGCGAGCCGCAGTTGGTCCGCGGACCGTAGTTTGGACACCCCTGATTTATCACTTCATATAGTCAGTCAGTGGTTTTAGGAACATCTGACATTATTGCCATGTAATACATGAGTCTAGAAATGACTAATATTTAGTTTTAATAGTAGGGATGGATTTAAAAAAATCTTGAATAACCAGCCATTTTTTTCACACTCTGGCCTTGGCATCAGGTCTCATGCAATGGAAAGATGACATTCTTATACTAAATCTTTCTCAGGAAATCCATTACTATGTCTCAGCTCTCAGCCTAAAAACCCTCATACTAAACACCATCAGAAAAAAAGTGTCAGACCAGCTGCTAGTTCACTATTTCTGTTCACATGAACCATTAAACCACACAGATTACGTAAAACTATCCAGAAGCTGTTTTATTTTTTATTCTGCAGCATTTGGAAAGTTGAGTGATAAGCAATGCTTGTATTTACATTTAATGTTCATGTTGTTAATTAAGTTTGTACACAGATGTGTGTAAAAATGTATCAGATTGAGTTTCTAATTCACACAAACCCATAAAGTTCAGAAGTTAGTGAATCAGAAAGTAAAGAGTAACATTATATTCACACCCACACAGACCCACAAACAGCAACTCTGAGCTTTATGTCTCAGTGTACTTCTCAGTCTGTCTGGCTTTGTGACACACAAATCTTTGTCAAATGTGAGGGGTGTGTGTGTTTTACGTTAATTATTCATGTAAACACTAATATTAGTATTAATGGTAGATTGAGGGTTCCTTGTACAATTACATTAGTTCTCTGAAGATCTCTTTTCATATCCAAACAAAACCTGTTATTGTGACTGAAACATCCCTAAATTAATTAATGGTGAATTGAATTTAATCGGATTGAAAATCAAATGGAATTGGGACCTTGTGAATTGGAATGGAATCGATTCAGAAAATCAGTGTTGATACTACTAACAGCCCTACTTAATAGTGTTTTTGCTCATTTTATTGTACACGTTTCTGAACCAGACTCAGTTGATAATCTAATGATACAGTACTTTCTGTCTTTACACATTTACATGTAATGACAGTTTTCATTAACTATTAGTCTGCTCGTGTTTTATGCCAATTAATAGTGACCTTTTCACAGAGCACTGCTATAATATTTGGGATGGTTGTAGAAATTGAATATGGCTCATAAAATATAAAATATGGCTTTAAAATATGGCTTTATGGTATGGTAACTCCTGGAGAAACTGCAAAGTTGGCAATCAAGTGACCAGACTTACTGATAAAGACTTGGGCATAGAGCTTTCACTTGATGTCCACTTTAATGAGCTCCACCTACCTCATATATTCACTCATTGTCTACTTTAATGAGCTCCACCTACCTCATATATTCACTCTATGTCTACTTTAATGAGCTCCACCTACCTCACACATTCACTCTATGTCCACTTTAATGAGCTCCACCTACCTCACACATTCACTTGATGTCCACTTTAATGAGCTCCACCTACCTCACATTCACTCGATGTCCACTTTAATGAGCTCCACCTACCTCACATATTCACTCATTGTCTACTTTTAATGAGCTCCACTTACCTCACCTGTTGCTGCACTTTATCAGCCCAGTCTACCCCATTCCTCACTGGTCAGTCTCTGGATCACTGAAAGCACAGCAGTGACTCTGACATGGTTGTGTCATGGAAGTGTTGCTAGGTTTAAATGTATAGATGTACTCCATATTGTCCTTTAATTGATTAATTGATTGTTCTTTATATTTAGATTTCAGACATTTCTAAATCCATTGCCATACTTTTCCCTTCTGTAGTGTCCCTTATTACAGTCATATTAGCTCTTGGTCATTTTATAAGTTCATACACTGTAACACTATAAATAAGACAACACCATCATTGGAATTTTTCTTGTTCATAAGTAAACTCAGTAAAGGAACTGGGCAGTATTCTTCTTTGGGAATTCCCTTTCACATTGTTTTCTGATGCAGTCTATCAAATTCCAGTAACTTTCTCTGTCTGGATATTGTTTGGATATTCTGGACACTCACAACACTGGAAAGCACACATTATTGGACAGGACCATGAACGCTACCTTCTACTTCCACTTTTAATGGGCCTTAGAAATCATGATTAGGTAATTTATATATTTTTGAGATATTTTCCAATAAAGACAAGGATTGTCTAAAAATGTAACTTATTTGCATGCATTTGTAAAGTAGTACATTTTGAAACACCCACAATAGCGCATGGAAGCTTGTGAGCCCGTTAGAACTTTCTATATTTCTTCATAAATATGACCTTAAACATAATCATATTTTCACACAAAGTCCTAAAGTAGATAAACATAAGCCAGTTAAACAATTGAGTTGATATTATACGATGTTGATTATTTGTAAATGGCAAAAGCATGCAAACCTCTAGGATTAGCAGCTAATTTGAAATGGAAATAAGTGTTTTCAAGTAATGGAATGACAATCAGATATGAGTATGAAGTTTTGCCTGGCTTTTGGAAAATGTTTTGTCAACAGATAAGAACAAATAGGGGCAAATAGGTGGCTTAGTGGTTAGCACGTTCGCCTCTAAGCGCTGAGGTCTTGGATTCGAGTCCACATCTGAGCGGAGTTTCCATGTTCTCCCCGTGTCTGCGTGGGTTTCCTCCGGGGTCTTGTATCTAGACAATAACTTTAAGCACACGAGTCTAGTAAGGAATGGTTAAAAACGAATAACGTTAATGTAGTGGGGAAGTCCTGACCAAGAAGATTAATGAGGTGAAGGAATGGGTTAAAAATCCTCCAAGCCTCTGTGCAGGTGTCCCACCCCCTGCCTAAATGTATGGGTGTCATGTTCAGTTAATTGTTCTTGTTTACAATAAAGCTATGTATTTGATTCCTACCTCTGCTTCCTCTTCATCTGCTCCACACCAGGCATCTCCGCAGGAGTTACAGGAAACATTATTATTTGTAACTCAATTCTGATTTAATTCTGATCAATTCTGTAACTCAATTCTCAATTCATTTAATGAGGCTCTCTATCTGCCTTTAGATCCTGCATAAAAGTCTGATGATGCTTTAGGTCAAATTTAGGCAACATATGTAAGTGTTCTCACAATTTCATGTACCCCTATAGTTCCACTAACATTCTTTGTTAAATTCTAAGTGCCCAGTGGTGTATGTATGGCTTCCAGCTAGTCTGTCCTGCTGGTTAATCTGTGAATGAATCATGTAGCTAACGGCCTGACTAAAGGTTCTCTGATTGGTCACAATTCATGTGTAAACAGGCACATCCAGACACACTCAGACTGTGGAAAAACCTACAGTTTAATTTCTCTCCTCAAATACAAAAGCGCTTTTAAATAAACAGATTCTTTAAGGCTTTACTGAAGTTTTTACAAAGATAAATTAGCATTTTATAATACATTACTGACAACAATAACAACAACTACAAATAACCAGTTTATGTACATCATCCACAAGTACTTCATGAAGTGTGTGTGTGTGTGTGTGTGTGTGTGTGTGTGTGTGTGGGTGTCTTAGGCACTTTAAAAATGGTGTAAAAATAGAACTCTTTAGCGTTGTATACATTCACTTTACTATGTCAACAAATGTCCTGCAGAAAACATTAGCGCCCAACAGCACATTAATAAAAAATAGCTTAAAAAAAAAATCCAGACAATTAAGATTCACGTGTGAAAAGGAGAACAGTGGATCAGTGCTGAGCATGACTAGATAACAGAAGGTGTAACAGCCTATAAAATCAGGGCTAGATTGGTTTAGTCAGACAGGGATTCAAGAATCTGGAAGCAGCGAGAGTTCTAGCATGCCCAGCCAAGCATGACTCTGGAATCCTAAAGCTGGCAGGGTTCTAGAATGCCTAAGTCAGACAGAATTCTAGAGTCTAAAAGCAGCTAGGGGTCAAGCATGCACAGGATTCTAGAATTCTGAAGCAGCCAGTTTTCTAGAATGCTAATCAAGGCAGGACTCTAGAATCCTATACTAAACCACAATCTACAAAGCTCTGCCAGACAGGTTTCTGTAATCCCAAAGCAGCTAGGGTTCTAGAATGCTAATCTAGACAGGATTGTAGAATCTGAAGGCTGTCAGGGTTCTACAATGCTCAGCCAGATAAGTTTCCATAATCCTAAAGGAGCTAGGGTTCTAGAGTGCTAATTCCATTTCTAAAATCTCAAATCAAGCAGTATTCTACAATCTTACACTAGGCCATGTTCTAGAATACCAAATTGGGCAGGACGCAAGAGTACTAAATTTGTTGGGTTTCTGCTATATTAAAACAGGCAGAGTTGTGTAATATTACCAGGCAGGTTCCTGGACTACTAATATGGAAGGGTTTTAGAACATTACTGGTGCAACGTTCTAGAACACTTAACAAGACAAAGTTGTAGAAAACTAAATGAGAAAGGGGAGTAACGGAACGCTGCTCTGGAGAGAGCTCCAGAACACTAACTGAGGCATGGGTTTTCAATACTAAGCCAGGTGAGGTTTTAATATTACATGGGACAAGGTTCTAGAATCCTGACCCACCAGATTTCTAGCTGCCAGTTCAGAAGTCCATTAAAGGACAATAAGGAAAAAAATGGGACAGCCGTGTCTCAGTGCGAGGTAACCATGCTGTTCGCTGAGGACTGAAAATAAGTATTTTTCCCAGGTGTCTTTGCTGCATTACCACAGTGTTAAAGCGACAGAAAGGTTGAGTTGGTTGAAGCAGAATCCCTTCAGGTTCTGCCTCCCGAAACACTACTCCAGAAACGGAGCAGAAGCTGCTCCACTGTCCAGTGTAAAATCATTAGTTCAAACTTTTCCACATAAACATCACTGAGGATCTGATGCTGCTACATGAGTTTCTGTCCTGAGAGAGAGAAAGAGAGAAGAAGGGTGGGGCTGTGGGTGCAGTGACACAGTGTCCACAAGGTGGAGCCATTCTCCTTTTAATATCACTTCAAGGGTTTTACTCGTTTTTTCTCTGAGCACTACTTGGGTTGTTTTATGGATCCTTTCTTTTACCTTATTCTGTCTTCTTACACAACTCTCTCTCTGTCTCTCTCTCTCTCTCTGTCTCTCTCTCACACTACCGTCTCACTGCCCTTTCCAGCCTTGCCCCAACCTTCGACACCCTGGTGGGAACGGGTGCTCTTGCGAGAGTGCAGCAGGCGAAGCGAACAGCGCTGCCAGGTGTGCAGGGTTTTAGCTGACCACACCCACATTCCACAGGTGATGCCCACCAGCAGGGACATGAAAATCCTGAGCATTTCGGCTGCCATGTAGGAGTCTCGTGCCGTTTGGTGGAAATCCACCCAATTGGAAATTTGATAGAAGTAACAGGCAATGACGCAGGTGGCCGGAACTGTGTAGAGAACAGAAAAAACACCGATTTTCACCATCAGTCGCTCCAGCTTGTCTGTCTTTGTTCCATCCTTTTGAAGGTTAGAGCGTATCTTGAAAAGTGCCACCAATCCTGCCGCAATGAAAAGTGTCCCGATCACCAGGTAGGTGAAGAGCGGAGCCACCACAAACCCTGTCAGCGCATCCAGGTTCTGGTTCCCCACATAGCAAAGCCCAGTGAGGTCATCTGCATCCACCAGCCGCATGATCAGGATGACTATTGTCTTGACAGCTGGAATTGCCCAGGCTGCAATATGGAAATAGGAACTATGCATCTCTATGGCTTCATGACCCCACTTGAGTCCAGCTGCCAGGAACCAGGTCAGTGTGAGGATAACCCACCAGATGGAGCTGGCCATGCCAAAGAAATAAGCTAAGAGGAAGACCACAGCACAGCCAGTGTTCTTTAGACCTTCTTGTGCAAGAACGGGTACAGCTGCCTCGTCGAAGTCACAGGATATCTGCTCCCGGCTTGCGGTCAGCCGCACCAGGAAAGCCACGCTGTAGACGTTGTAGCACATACTGAGGAACATAATGGGCCGTTCTGGGTAGGAAAACCGGGCAGAGTCCAGAAGGAAGGTCAGCACCTTCAGAAACATGAACAAGAAGAAATTCAGTCAATCAGTGAAGGAACAGACATGATGTCTTTTAATTCAGCACTCAAAATGTGAAATTAATCCATTAAACTTAACTGATATTGCTGTAAGCTCACAAAGTTACTCAAGCTAAAGCACATTCTGTTCCAAAACTGGTCAGTTCACCCCCTGCCCTACAATAAGCCAACTTTAAACAATCTTTTAACAGATCCAGATTGTAGATTTGTCTTGGATTTTATTCTTCCCTGAGGAAATGCTATTTGCTGGCTTTATCTACTAGAACAGTCATAATTTATGTAACTTTCTTTTTAAAAACCTCTCTTTACACCTTAAAACAAAGAACCCTAACCACCAGGCTCTGGTCCATCAGCCACCAGGCCTCGAGGACACAAGCCTTGGAAATAGACCACTGGCCACATGACTCTAACAATGAGGTTATGTATGATATGGGCCCTTATGTAATGTTATGTAGAGAAATTATCATCCATAGGTCCGCACCGTAAAAGAAGTTGACACGAAGCACAGGACTGCCCACACAGCCATCCACACATCTGTGAAAAGCTTATGTTGCCGGCGGTACAGTCCAGCATCGTATCCGCATGTTAGGACACAGTTGCTGCTCCGTTTGGCCCAGGCATACTGCACTGCGTCACTGCCACCCAGTGCCATGCACTCCTCTTCATTTGGGTGGAGGGTCCGTACAGGGTGGTAGGGGCCATCGTCCTCCTGTGGACCCTCCATGCACATGTGATTCTGATCATTGGTGGGTGGGAACAGGCTGCAGTTCAGCAGCTCCGGCCACACAAAACCAAACTCCTGCAGCACAGGCAAGCACTTCCGCTTCACTGCTAGACACATGCTACCACATGGCCCAATGGTCTCCGGAACCTTCTCTGTGCACATGGGGGCATACACTGCACACAGGAAGAACTGAGAAAAGACAGAGTGTAAAGAAAAAAATAAGGGTCAGTATTTACTACACAGTGACTTTGAAAAAAGTGAATGTTGACTTACCTCAGATGTCATCAGTCAGCCAAGATGTTTGGAGGCTTACACTGCTAAATAACACTACAACTTAATAATCACCTAAACATGTTTATTTCTGTGAAAACACATTAATAGAACTGACTTACTGTGAACTATAAAGATGAATAACAGCTCACCACTTCAGACAGCAGCAGGGCTGGTAGAAGACTGAATTTATGATGCTCATCACTAAAACTTTCTGATTCTAGATCAGCACTTCCTACTCTAAGATGACCGACTTGGCATCCTGCTACACAAGTTTTTGCTATTGTTTTAAAGCTCAAGTCATACTGTGTCCTGAACCACATCCACTAGTTATTGATGCCTTCATTATCATCTGGATGAGCTTTGAGAGAAGTCTGACTGATATCTTTACAGAAACAACTAGGCTATTTAGGTGACTATTGAGTTCTAGTGTTTGTTAGCAATGTTTGGGCTACAAATATGCCTGTGATGATCAATGACATCTATAAGTACATCATAGATAGACAGATAGTATGGTGCTTGAAAGTTTGTAAACCCTTTTAATTATTCTATGTATCTGCATAAATTTGACCTATTTGAGTTGTCTGACGTCAATTCCGTATGTATGTATGTATGTATGTATGATCTATCTATCTATCTATGATCTGATTGACACACAAGTTCTAAAAGCAATTAAAGGACTATATACGTAGATATAATATAGAACTATAATAAAGAGAAGTAAATAAAGAACTAAATTAATGTAGATATAAATAGAGAAAAAATGGTCATTTATTTATTTAGGAAAATGATCCAAAATGACATGTCTTTGAGTGGAAAATGAATGTGAACCTTTGCTGTCAGTATGAGGTGCCTCCACAAAATTTCACAGGTGGGAGGTTTCCCTGTTTAAATGCCATATTTTTCTTTATCCAAACATAGCAGTTCTCATTTAAACTAAAAATATCTATTTTGGTCTCATTTGTCCACAAAACATTGTTCCAATAGCCTTCTGGTTTGTCCATGTGATCTTCAGCAAACTGCAGATGAGCAGAAATGTTCTTTTTGCAGAGCAGTGACTTTCTACTTACAACCCTGCCATGCACACCATTGTTCAGTGTTCTCCTGATGTGGACCTTGGGTTCTTTTGTGACCTTGCAGACTATTACATATCTTGCTCTTGGTATGATCTTAGTCGAAGAGGGTAATAGTGGTCTTGAATTTCCTCCATTTGTACACAATCTGTCTGACTGTGGATTGGTGGAGTCCAAACTCTTTAGAGATGGTTTTGTTACCTTTGTCAACCTGATTAATAGTATGATCCTCAGAAATCTCCTTTGTTCATGCCATGACACATTTGCAGAAACATGAAGATAAAACTAGCTAGATCCCTATTCTTTCACCCACTCACACCTCACTGTCATCTAATTGATCAACAACACCTGATTGAAAATATCTGCTGATCCTAAAGGTTCACATACTTTTGTCACTCATAGACAGTGCTGGGTGATAAAACGATATAGATTTTTTTTCACAATAATTTTTCTCTCGACGACGATGATAAGCTGGGACAATAGAATTTGATAAGCATTAACGTTCATTTCCATTTCATGTCTAAGCAGCTTGACAGCAAGTTCAGAAGTTTCATACTGTTGCTTGTTAGCTCCTCCTCACCAGCACTGTCAAAATGCACTGTTGTGTTTAAGACAAGCTGTTATTGGGGGAGAGCATGTTGGGGCCTGGCGACAGAGCACGAAGTCGCTGTGTGCTTGTCTGTTTATGTGAGAAGGAGAAGGAGGGGGGGCTCGCTGTGTGTATGTGTGTTAGCGAGTGCTAGCATTAGCATGTTAGCTTGGCTCTCTAGCCTGTTATTTTGGCGTGGCTGCGGCCAACAGCAATCACTGTAAGTTTCAACAATAAAGTGACAACTGTAAACATCTTTCTCATCCATCCTTGCAACGCTGGACGCTACAATATTATGTTCTGGCAATAAACAATTTAATATTTTAAATGGTAACATTTCATGTATTTAATCTGATGTTAGAAAGATGTTGTTTAAAACTGACAGTGTTAGGAAATGTAATATTGTGATAATTATCGAGATTGATCAATATAGAAAGATTTATCATAACATTTTTGGCCATATCGCCCAGCTCTACTCATAGACATGTAATAGTGGATCATTTTCCAAAAATAAATAATAGATTAGTCTAATAATTTTGTCTCATTTGTTTGATTTGGTTCTCTTTATCAACTTTTAGGATTTGAGTGATAATGTGATGTGAAAATTATGTAGAAATATAGACAATTCTAATTTCACATGTTCATGTACCACTGTAAACAGACAGGCAGACAGATGTATATATCAGTGAATGACACTGTGACACTGTGTATTCATAAACAGAGACGTAACTGCACCCATATTTACATGTAAACACAGTGCAGAGATTAAAAACCAAAAACAATTACATTTAGTGTTGTCTATGTAAACAATGAAATGAAGGATATCAGTATATCAGTCACTCTTAAAGGACCAGTATCCTTTTTGTTTTACCCCGAGGCTCGCTTATGATGTTTGTGTGGTTTTATGTACTGGACCATATGAACTGTACATTTTGAAATTTTTACAATTTTACACTGCTGCTCAAAGGTTTGGGTTCACCCAGAAGTGTCTAAGACAACACTTTTATTTTACAACAAAATTAATTTTTCTAGCTTTTTGGAGACACACATGCTGCTGCTCCTGGCATTAAATATGTGCTAAACTTCCCGCAGAGAGTAAACGGCTACACTACAGTCTGTAATCCCACTGTCAGTAACTTGTGAGAGACACCAAAACTGAGTTAAAAAGTGGTGATACTGTCCTACCTCACCCTTCTACCATAGAAGACTGAGGAGCTGCAGCATTTGTGGATTTTATCATAGTCTCCAGAGAGAAAAGGACGTTTGTAGGCTGCTACATCACACTCTTTTATTTAAAAAAACACTTTAAATACTCATTTATTCTACATTTTGTGAAACTGAATGTTAGAGTTGACATTTCATATAAGATTTGAGCTTAATAGCACATGCAGACATAACACACAGCCATGACTAAAGTAAACAGAGTCAGTGCTTAAAGTGAGCAATGCAAATTCTTTGCTTTGAGGCTTTGTTTAATCCTTAGAACCATATACAGCTCACTGTTTCCCCACAGATGGTGCCTACTGTTGCGCAACACTTTTACACTGTGCACAGCTGAAGTGGAGACATTTATTTGATAAACGATAAATTTGATTGGAAAAATGTAGAGTGAAAGCAGTGAGTGGTGAACAAAAGAGAGGCAGCAGAAAGTATATAGCTGAGAAGAGAGTATAGCTGAGTATAGTAAACAACTCGGTGTATTTCTGAGTACAGTGTATAGCTGAGTATGGATTATAGGAGAGTATAATGTATAAACGAGTACAGAGTATATCTGAGTATAAACTATATCTGAGTATAGTGTACACTGAGTATAAGTGTAGCTGAGTATAATATATAGTTGAGTATGATGCATAGCTGAGAATAGTGTGTACAGAGTATAGCTGAGTATAGAGTAGGGATGTCCCGATCACGTTTTTTCTGTTCCCGATCCGATCCGAGTCATTAATTTTTTAGCATCTCCCGATACTGAGTCTCAAACCGATACTTCTATTTTCTAGATAAGAACTAGATAATACTCTTCACACAGTGCACACATTACGTTATAGTTAATAAAATTAATCCAATGTTTATATTTAACAACTGCAATGCTTTAGGGAAAAAAACTGCCAGCTTCCAAACAATTTTTAAGTGTTTTTTTATTTTACTAATCTTTTTGTAAAGCTCCGGCAGGGCCTTTTTTGTAGTGTAGTGTCATGACGGCAGATCATACCGTGGTTCCAAAAGCTCTAAAAGACGCCAAAAAGTAGATTGCTTAGGTACAGCCTTTAACCGAGTTGTCTGAATGAACTCACTGTATTCTGTTAAATGTTTATTTTTTTAGGTGTATTAAATTTGTAGTATTAAATGCAGATCTGCTTCTACCACCCCATGAAAAACTCATATTGCAGACATTACACCTCACTGTTGGACTCGTATCGCTTTATAATTTGAAGTAATTCCACACAGCAGACATAATCACATTCTGATACAAGCTCTGCTCTCGTTTTACGACTCCTTTGTTTACGACAGAGGTGTCAAACTCCAGTTCTGGAGGGCCGGATTCCTGCAGAGTTTGGTGATTTCTCTACTCTGACACTACAATTAAACCTGCTCATTACCTGCTGAGCTGAATCAGGTGTGTTTGATCAGGAAGATCACAAAACTCTCTCTGCAGGAATCCGGCCCTCCAGGCCTGTAGTTTGACACCCCTGGTTTATGACAAAGATCGGGCTTAGGTTTGTGTTCAGAAAAGCAGATACCGATCAGTTAAAAAATGCTGTGATCGGCCCGATTCCGATCTTTGAGATAGGATCAGGACATCCCTAGTATAGTGTATAGCTAAGTAGTGTGTAGCTCTGTATAGTTTAGCTGAGTATAGTGCATGCTGAATACATAGTATAGCTTAGTGTTGAGCATATCAGATAACTGAGTATAGCATACAGATGTGTACACAGTACAGCTCATAGAATAGTACTACTAAAGCAATAAAGAAAACAGTAACAGCAATTCTCACATCTGAATGCCTGTAAACACTGCATGACTAAGCTGTATTGGCTCTTATGCCTTATGTAGACCCTATATCACACTGTACAGTAATTTTGACCATTATCAGAGTATTGCATCAAATGCTCTCTCACATGCACACACTGTCCAAAAAAGGTACAGCACAGTTACAGCAAGACACAACGTAAATGTATTCTTGGAACATAATGGAAGCAGAAGTGTAAGTTCTGCAATAAAAACTTAATGCTTCAGTGCTCATCAGTGTTTACCTAAGCCAGTACTATGTCATCCGTTCATTCGGCATCGTGGCCAATCGCGAGGTACTACTCGACTTTAAAAGGAAGAAAGTCGCCTCAACAGACGCTAACACGTCGCCATCATTCTCCTTCCTCCCCACCACCACCACCAAGTTGGCCCCGGTACTGTTGCCCGTGGGGTGACTCAGCATTTGCCATTCATCTGTCTGGCAGTGTCTGCAGACGGGGCCTACACCAAAGACCCTAATAATTAACCTCTCTGCTAATATCCTCTTCCGAGTTTTAATGACAGAACTTATGTTCCTGTAACGTATGTCCTGAGTCTATTTTGTTGTCTGTCTCTCCTTTTCCCCTTCGTTTTTCTGTTCTCTGTTTACCATCGCCTGCATTTGGTTTCACTCACATTTTTGTAGTCCACTTCATGGTCTGCCACATTCATGTCTCCATTCGCCCAATCACTCAAGCACTACAGTTCCCAATATGCACCTCACCTGCACACGTCACCTCCTTTATTCCGCTCACCTGTTCCTTATACGGCAATCAGTGTTTTTTGTATTTAAACAGTCCATCACAGTTGGTCAGCGGTTGGCGTTGTTTTTGTTTACTCTTTTAGATTCTCTCAGGCATGTAGTCCTCCACAGTCCTCCTTCTGATTCTCTTCTTTTGGTCTGTATGTTTATCTTGTTTATGTTGGAGTTTATCTTGTTATTTTCAGAGCCTATTTTGTTCATGTGTCAGAGTTTATGCCATCAGTCTTAGTTTATGCATTGAGTCTTAGTTTATGCATTGAGTCTTAGTTTATGCATTGAGTCTTAGTTTATGCATTGAGTCTTAGTTTATGCATTGAGTCTTAGTTTGTCTTGAGTTTGACATTATAACCTGTGTTTGAGCTTATGCATTGAGTCTCTGCCTTAAGTCTGAGTTAGGCCCAGTTATGTGTAGGCCTTGTGACGAGTTCTATCACACTGAGTTCTACCATATTCTGTGTTTATGCCACATCAAGAGTTTTGTTTATTTAGGTTATTTACCTTTGTTATTGTTATTATCATTTGTATTAAAGTCCTCTTCTATTATCTGCACTCACCTTCTGTTCTGTTTGCCTGGTAGCTCACTTATCAGTGGGTCCCTTCATTACAGTTCCCAAATTAAAAAAAGCCAAAGACGTAACCTTGAGGAACACCACCTCAGTGACAAGAAAAATACTGACCCAGTTACTGTCATCTACCCTTATGTGCACAGTATCCACATAACATCCACATGATCTAGATAACATAACACTAAGTGTATTTTATATAATCTATTATATTTACTATCACAAAGAAAATGTCCAGTATAACGCTTGTACAAATATTCAATGTTTTAAACAAATACACCAAATATATTTCGACATTGACAGGTGTGACAAAGCTAACAAAACAAGAAAGCTGTGCAATAAGTACAAAATATTATTAGTTACACTGTTACATGGTTATCTGGTTACATGGAGATTACATTATTTTTACATAATACAATTTATATTACTGCATATTGTAAACAAATATACTGTATATAATGTGAAATAAAGTTTCTGTGTGTGTGTGTGCGCGTGTGTGTGTGTGGGGGGCAAGGGAAATGTCAGATTTTCACTGCGGTCATTTCTGTCCATGGAAGGAAACTGTAACTCAAACACACAGACACACCTTATACAGCACAGTGTAGAGTGTGTAAATGCTACCTTGACAAAATAGCATATTTAATTGTAAAATATTGTCTTCCACACTTTATAGGTTTTATATCAGTGAATCAAGTATTTCATATGAGTGAAAAAAGTAACTTCTGCTAAAGTATATGTGAGTAATGTACTCGCTGATATACTTCAGTACAAGTTAAAGTACATTACTCGCTTATATACTTCAGCACAAGTTAAAGGACATTACTCGCCGATATACTTCAGCACAAGTTAAAGTACATTACTCGTCGATATACAAACCGGATTCCAAAAAAGTTGGGACACTAAACAAATTATGAATAAAAACTGAATGCAATGATGTGGAGATGGCAAATGTCAATATTTT
>BRDA01005114.1:15692-28192 GCA_036984385.1 Crenuchus spilurus
AAATATTGACATTTGCCATCTCCACATCATTGCATTCAGTTTTTATTCATAATTTGTATAGCGTCCCAACTTTTTTGGAATCCGGTTTGTAGATAAGAGTAGAGAGGAAGGATAAGGGGATACTATGCTTTAAATGCAAAAAATATGTAGATATCTTCTGTTTTCCATTATTATAATAAGTTATTACTACTATTTCTTTTACTATTAATAATAATAATAATAATAATAATAATTAGTAGTAGTAGTAGTAGTAGTAGAATATGTACAATTTATACTGATTTTAATAATAAACATGTATTAATTTAAAATACTATGCTACTATTAACAACAACAACTTCAACAATAAAATAAATAATATGAAATCCTTAAACTATAAAACAGTAAAGGAAATGAAGGACAAAGTACAATTAAAAGAAAATGTAAGAGTTCTACACCTGTATTTTACATTTTGTGTGAGTTTCAGCTTGTGAATGGCGGCCTTCTGTCATGCATTTTCCTGGAGAGTTTATTGAGACCTGGCAACCCTGTAACTGGCTATTTTAGCTTAAAAAAACCAAAGTTAGCTAGCCAACAATTAGCTACCCGTGCTAACTGTCTGGCCCAAAAATAGCTTTATGACACTGTTAACTCAACTCACAATATATAATGTTACACAGAACGGCTTATTCACTAGTTTGCTCGCAATGAGTAGTTAAGCTGAAAAACAGTCCCTGCATTAGCTGAAGCGTCTGATTGGAACTCTCCGTTCTACCTTAAAAACACAGCGTTTGCATTGGTGAAGCTGTCGTTGGGAGAACGTATCTGCATATTTAAGGTGGAAAGGGGAGTTCTCATAAGATGCAGCTAGCTAAATAGTTTAGGCTGTTATGAGGTTATGATGGGCTTTGTAGTTCCCACAGTGGTAGTCCGCCAGAGAAACAGAGTGAACAGATCTACATTTACACTGATGCATTTAGTCGATGTTAGCAGAAGTTAGCAAAACTAACATCCCATTAGACTACGCTTTTTTGGAATTAAAAGTACAAATTTAAGACTTTAATAAATTTAAGACCTTGGATGGATATCTGGCCGTTTTTAACTTTTTAAGGCCTTAAATTTAAAGTTTTGAATTTTAGACTTTTTAAGACTAACCCTGATAAGTTAAAGTACATTACTCGCTGATATACTTCAGCGGAAGTTAAAGGACATTACTCACCGATATACTTCAGCGCCAGTTAAAGTACATTACTCATTAACTTGTGCTGAAGTATATTGGTGAGTAATGTATTTTAACTTGTACTGAAATACATTACTGGTCAAAAGTTTTAGAAGTTTTAGAGTGTTTCTGGTATGCACCTAGTGTGACAGGGGTCCAACCTACAGTGAGATATTGACCCAAAACATAAGTCCAAGCTCTGCCAGAACTACCTCAGGAAAAAACAACAAGATGGTCAGCTGGAAAACATGGAATGGAGCACAGTCTCCAGACTTAAAACTCATCCAGCTGATTTGGGATGTAGTGAAAAGCAAAGCAAACCTACAAGTGCCAACATTTATGTGACGTTCTGCAGCAGATTTGTGAAGAACTGTCTGAAGAATATTTGATGTCTGTTGTAGAAAAAATGTCACGAGTGTGTTCAGCTGTTATATCTGACAAAGGTGCTACTTTGTGTCCAAAGTTTAGACACATTTTGGTCTATAAACTGATGCCATGTTTTATTAAAATCCTATGCTTCCATTTAAGAGTGCAATGAGACATTAAACTAAATAATTTTCAATAAAAAACTGGAAAAAAATCTAAAATTATGACCAGTAGTGTATATTCTGCTTGTGAAAAAGTAAGTTTTCTCTCGGGACTATTTAGCACTATAGCACCCTCTACATGAACTGATTTTAGGCTAAAACAATCTCAAAAATCTATTGTAAAGCAGTGTATGAGAGTGTATTATGTCATGTAATATGTCTTTCAGTTACTCTTCAGGTTCCTATCAAAACTACTGTGAAGAGTTCTGACTGGGTACACACTTGTACATCTTAACTAATTTACCCCTGTGTAGTCTTAACATTGTGTATACTTCTCTAGTCCTAAGGGGCAAAAATGAGCCGCCTTCACTAAAGCCGTGAAACAAAGCAGCTTCATTGAATTTTAAATGCCAAATGTTTTACATAAAGAAATGGTTGTTAATATCTGGGTTTCATTTATTTAACAGAGCAGAAAGATTGCATTTAATTATAGGACACTGCTCATTTTCATTACATCACACAAGCCATAGAGGTTTCTAATTTACTGATAAACATACTGCACCTGTGTTGATCAATAGCCAATGTAGATTTAGAGTGCAGGGTGTCTGCTATGTAATGCTGAATATCATCTGATAAACTACAGATAGAAAAAATAAAATAATAGTTGAATTGAGATGAAAAGATCTGTATGACATGCCTTCATCTGATGAAGTCAACACTATGAGGAGCTCTAAGGTTGTGTTATAGCATCCACACTTATAAGACTGCCTGCAGATGTGCCTGTAAATGAGCTCAATATTTAAAAATTATGGGCTGATACCGATAGTCTAAAACTACTAATTATCAGCTTGATTAATTGATTACTAAACCTTTTTAAGCAAATCATGACAAAGTAACAAACTCTGAAAAGCCATCAGCTTTTCACCTTTGACCTCAGCTGCCAAACATGGTGGTGGATGGTCTCTGACTCTTAAGACAACACAAGGGTTCAGTGTACATATATGTTCTGTAGATTATAAATGTATTTGTCCTTTAAAGGCAGGTCAGTTCAGGTCGTCTGGTTACCTTCAGCTGACTGGAGCAGCCGTACTGTATCAAAGGCGTGAAGGTTTGCAGCTGGAGCTCGGCGTCCGCCTGCAGCACGTTCCCCACCAAGTTGGGCATGCGCGTTTGGTTGTAGCCCAGATCCAAACACATGGCCATGCGGATGGGCTCGCAGCGCGCGTCCTCCTCCACGCCGAAGGCGCGCGCGCGTCCAGCCAGCAGCGCCGCCAGCAGCAGTGCGAGACCCGCGGGGGCAGCGCGAGCCATGAGAGCGGTCACCACGCGGCTACGCACACACGCGCACGCACGCACACACAGAAAGAAAAACAGCAGAAACGAGCACAGACGCGGTCCCAATCTCAGAGCGTCCCCCCGCGCGCTCCTCGCTCACTACTCACACTCAGCGCTCGCAGTGGGCTCAGAGACTGGGGAGGGGGCGTGGCTACTGACCACGAGAGAAACTATCCAATCAGAGAGAGAGAGAGAGAATGTTCTCATACAGAAGTTTGGCCACCCCCTGGTCAAAACTGTTAACCCTGTAAAGCCAAACGTGTCATAATTGAGTTTTTAAGACCTTTACATCATCAGTGTGATAATTAAATGATATTTTACATGTAGTCATATCATAGTATTATGACCATCTACATAATAGAGGGAACCATCCTTAGCTCAGATTGCTCAGTAGTGTACATTAAACAGGTTAGGTGGTCCACTGTTATGCTGTTGGGAGACACTCCATGTACATGAAGTCCATTCTCAGTACACCTTCAGTACAGCAGCTCTAGAACATCCAACAAAAATAGTTTCTGAGATGCTGCCTCCACCATGCTCAACCCTGGTACACTATTATGCCCTTTAAGACATCAGTCACGTCATGTTTTCAAAATTTTTAATGACGTAGATGCCATTTCCTGCATTCTGGTGTCTTTTAACAGGATGTTAAACATCTACTTGATTTAATAACTATTTTAGAGACAGGTTCCTCTTTCACTCCATATATACATCATCCGGTTGTTAAACTCACTGCTACGGCTAAGATCATGAAATTATTGTGACACAATTTATCACAAACAATGACTTTAGGTATGATTTTTACTTTTATTTTATTTATTTTTTATTTCGTTTTATTTGTAACACAACATGTCATTGTGCCAAGCAATGGTGACAAAAAATGATGTTTTTGTCAGTTTTAGTCAGTTTAATCAACCAGCATGTAATTATTAAAACAAAATAGGTTTACTGGTTTCTTCCTACCTTGGTGCCACCACAATTTCTACCACTTCATAACTTTTATCCCCCTTTCAAAATCCACTTGGAATAACATCCATCTCCCTTCTCCCATTGTTTTCCTTTCCAATATTTCTTCCTCATACACTGATTTGTTATAGACACATGTCTGTTTGTCCTGTTAGATTGTCTGTTTATGCACTGCATGCACTACATACATACAGATTTCTAAGCTTGAGCGAAAATGTAAAAAAAAAACTCAGTATATAATGTGTTAAAAAGTGTATGTGCTGTAGGTTTTTGTTTACAGAACATGGTGTGAGCAATGTATATATATATATATATATATATATATTCAAACATGATACAAAATAAAACTTAGAAGCAATGTGTTATGTATTTTCTTTTTCATAATTGGTCAGAATGTCAAACACGCCAGTTTAAAAGTTTCAAAGAGTTAATTTTATGACTTTACATGGTTAAGCCACATAATTGTATTATTATTGTTTTATAAAATTTTTGAGTGAAAAGGGAAAGGAGCACCATACAAATGTTTGGGCACCTCAAGTGATTTGAGCTTCTAGAAAACTTTCACTAAGATCTCAAACCTTAATTGTTCAGTTATGATTAGATGATGCACATTTCAAAACTTTATAAATATTTTTGACTCCTCAAACCTTAAGCAATCAGTAGCCAATTGCTTCTCTATGCAGCACCCCAGAACTCTAAAATGTAAAATAATTGATGTCCACAAAGCAAGAGAAAGCTATAAAAAGGCTATAAGGCAGAGTGTATAGGCAACTGTTTCCTCAGTTCATACAGTAAAAGTCAAAGCTGAGTTTGGGAAGATCATGAAAGAACTGCTCGGTACTAGAAAATCAAATCAGCCCCCACCCGAACCAGGACTTTAGGAAACATTCACAGACTCTGGAGTAGTGGTGTACTGTTCAGCTCTGCAAAGACACCTTTAGAAATATGAACTTCATGGAAGAGTCATTGAAAAGAAAACTTTTACAATATCTTCACCACAAAAATTCAACATCAGATGTTTGCAAATGAACATCTAAACAAGCCTAATGCATTTGGAAGCAATTCCTGTGATGATAAACTGATGATGATAAAATACACATTTTGGCCAGGATGAACAATGGTATGTTTGGAGAAAAATGGTGCAGAACTTCATGAAAAGAACACATCTTCAACTGTTAAGTATGGTGGTGGATCAATTATGATTTGGACTTGTTTTGCAGTCGGTAGCAGAAAGTATTGCAGCTCGAAAATTTGTGAAAGTGCGTTTGGCTTCGTGCAACGCTCACAAACTTAGTTTCACATGAAGTATGCTGAGGCCTTTAGCTGCTACAAAAATGTTTACAAGCTGTGATACTTGCTGGAGGGGACTTGATAAAGTACTGGCCATGCAGGGTGCCCAAACTTTTGTTTTGGGACTTTCTCCTTTGTTGTTATTTTGAAACAGTAAAAGACGGAAATAGTAATAGTCTAATATTACTCCAATAACACTTTAATAATCATACATACAACAATAACAACAACAGCTAAACTGTCCTGTTAGTCCTGCTCAGTTCTCAGGGGGCGAAGTCTTGGCTGGAATGTAAACTCTTTTCCTTTTGTTTACTGTTTGTGTCAGGAGCCCAAAGGCTGGTTGGATCTGACCACAGATAACAGCCTGGGTGACCTTTCACCCTGGCCGTGGGAAGACACCACCGTGAGTGTGTGTGTGTGTGTTGTAAACGAGGTTGGGGGTCAGTATCTCAATCAGTGCACTTACACCTTTAAAGGGACACTCCATCCAAAATAAAACACTATTTCATTACGATTAGTAAAGTTTGATGGGCCGATATCCTCATTTGCACATTAATGTACTAAAACAAGTCACAATTCATGTTGGCATTACATACCTGCCAACACTCTTAATTTATTAGGACTGTTTTTGTTTTTTATTCCCTCTCTCCTGCTGGGGGAATTTCTCTCAATTTCATAGTGATGTGAAACAAATGGGTGTTTCTCAGTTTGAGGAGATTTGTGTTGTTCTATCTGGCAACCCATTCCAGAGACAGATGTGAGAAAGTGACACAATGTGATATACTTCAGTTGTCATTGCGCTGTAGCCAGGGGCATCATTAGTTGTGAGCATTCAGAACTCAAGTCTCAGAGGTTTCGACGCTAGCCCTGAATATTTTCTGAAAGTGAAAGTAAAGTTTACCTGTGGACTGCTGCGCTCTCCAGACTATACTTCTGTAGAGTGAATAGGGGGTATTCTTAAAATATTGTTAAATATTTAGTTTAAACTATATTTAACTTTCTATGGATTTTTTACATTCAAAATATCAGCTTATGAGAGATACATTAAAAAATACTTTTTCCTCTAATATTTAGGGGTGCTTGGATCTAAATTAGGGGTGCTTCAGCACCCATATAAAGGGGCTAGAAACCCCCATGACTGAGGGTAAGGTTAAGTTTAGGTGTAAGACTGTTTTGGTTACTGAGGTTTAAGTTTAGATGTTTGGGTGTCTTTTGTTTACTGAGGCAAAGGTTTAGGTTTAGGTGTAAGACTGTGTTTTGGTTACTGAGCGGGGTGGCATGGTGGCTTAGTGGTTAGCACGTTTGCCTCTCAGCGCTGATGTCTTGGGTTTGAGTCCACATCTGAGCGGAGTTTCCACGTTCTCCCCGTGTCTGTGTTGGTTTCCTCTGGGGACACCAGTTTCCTCCCACAGTCCAAAAACATGGAGATCAGGTGAACTGGCTACTCTAAAAAATTACCCTGGTGCGTATGTATGTATGTATGTTTGTATGCCCAGATATGGTTGGCACTCTGTCCTGGGTGATTCCCCATAGTGCTCGATGCAGTCCTCCAGGTGGGCGGTCGCTTCCGGTTGAGAGTACGCTGTGTGCAATTGGCTGCCGCTTCTCGCCGGTGTGTGTGTAAATAGAGTGTGCTGATTGTAAAGCGTCCTTGGGTATCTAGAAAGGCGCTATATAAGTGTAACGTTCATTCATTCATTCACTGAGGTTACGGTTTAGGTTTAGGTGTAAGACTATCTTTTGATTGCCGAAGTTAAGGTTTAGGTTTAGGTGTAAGACTATCTTTTGGTTGCTGAGGTTTAGGTTTAGGTGTAAGACTATCTTTTGGTTGCCGAAGTTAAGGTTAAGTTTAGGTGTAAGACTGTTTTGGTTACTGAGGTTTAAGTTTAGATGTTTGAGTGTCTTTTGTTTACTGAGGCAAAGGTTTAGGTTTAGGTGTAAGACTGTGTTTTGGTTACTGAGGTTAAGGTTTAGGTTTAGGTGTAAGACTATCTTTTGGTTGCTGAGGTTAAGGTTTAGGTTTAGCTGTAAGACTGTGTTTTGGTTACTGAGGTTTAGGTTTAGGTGTAAGACTGTCTTTTGGTTACTGAGGTTTAGGTTTAGGTGTAAGACTGTCTTTGGTTACTGAGGTTAAGGTTTATGATTAGTTGTAATATATTGAATGTCCCTACAAAAAAATGTACTTCTTAACACCGTGTGTGTGTGTGTGTGTGTGTGTGTGTGGGTGTAAATATGCACTGTTTCATCAGTGTGACCATTTTGCCATGGCAACCCACTACAAAGTTTATTTACATCAAACAGAGTGTTGGGCAGCAGCTGCATGTGTATAACACACACACACACACAGTGAATGCCATGTACAGTGTGTGTAAAAATGCTAAATTGTGCATGAAAATGTCATTTTAAAGTCGACTGAGTGTAATTGAGTCTGATGTAGAATGTAAACATTGTTATAGTTTTACAGTGTGTCATTCAGTCCTGAGTTGCATACAGACCATATATGGCAACAGCCTGTTTCAAATTTACTGTTTTTGTGATGTCACTACAAACAATTTAAGACTTTTTAATACGTATATATACGTACTCGTTCTTTAGCCTTCAGGAGTTCAGCTCCATCCATTCACACCGAAATGTTCAAGGCTGGGCTGCTTTTTGAATCTGACTCAATACAGAACAGCAAATCAGAACATAGATCATTTACAGTGCTACATTAAAAAAGTAGAATTTTGTGTTCAGTTCTATAAGTTTGAGTAACAAACTTATTTAATTATTGTTAACAATTTAATACATTTGAGTAAATTACTGTTCAAACAGTATTAACATAAAAGCAACAAATGTCACTTTATGTGTAATAAATATACATTACATGAAAGTTTACCTTTTTGAAATAAATTAAGAGAAATGAACTTTTTCATCATATTCTGTTTGAAAATGCTCTAGTACTTATCTGTCTTAATTAATTAACAAAAACAGTTTATTTAATTTGAAGGTGTAATGGTTGAAAGATGACTTCAACTGACTTAAACATAGTTAGGGCTGATAACTACCTGATTCAAAGCCATGAAAATTGTGTCACGAGCCAGGAAATGCCTTTTCACTAAGAATGGACCATTTGCTGTAAAATGCCATAAAAATTCAAAATGTACACATTTTATACTTTAAGTCTAGGTTCTAAAAATAGTCTGCATGCAATATTTTTTCTTGCTTTTGATTCCTGTAGGTATGCAAGGTGAAATATTCAATGAATTGATGAAACTTTGAGTCCAAAGCTGAACAAATGCACTATTTTCTCAGGCTGAGTGAGATGTCTCACTCTCCCTGAAATGTAATGCTACATTATAACTACTAGACTTCCTGAGAGATCTTCACCAAAAGATAATGATTCTTTACTGGACACATCAAAAGACCATGTACTGGGGAGATTCACCCCCTGGGGCCCGCTGTCTGAGAAACTGTGTGCTGGGTTGTTAATTGCACTATTGATTACTGTAAAGCCTTGAAAAAATGTGCTATATACATGAAACTTTGATGAAAATACTGTTGGAAGGGCTCAAAACTGCACTTATAATTTTAATCTTATAAAATACACACTTCTATTGGTTTCACACTGGTTTGATGACATATTTTTTAACGTGTAAAATCTGTGAAATTGGTCATATTTGATAGATTAGTTGTGACATTTAAAATGTTTATCAATTAAACATGTAATTTTTTTCAGTAATTAAGGCTTAATAAGCTGATTATGGAGTTATTTAGGAATTTCCATCTGAATCTACATACCTAAACATACCGTACAGCAATTACATGAACTAAATAATGTTGATATTTTTAGTAAAAGAGCCCTTCAAATGATCAAACATGGTGTGTAATGAATAGTAATATAATATGTGCTTACAATTTACTACTGAACACTAAAAATGTAGGTTTTTAGCTTTTTGATTATTAGTTACGAGAAAGAATTTGTTTTGGGCTGCACAGCACTCAAGGGACATTATGTCAGTTCATCTTACAACCTTTCAGATTACTGCCAAAAGACGGTGCCTGAGAGTGCTCAGTTCTATTTGGAACTCAAACATCAATAAAAATCAACACTTATTGTAAGTGAAGATATGACACAGTTTATCTGAAACAGAATCTTTAAATAGCAGCTCAAAATAGTCAGAAATGAACGAGTTGAGTAGATAGAAAAGGGTTTCAGTTTTCATATGATAAGAAGAAGAAAATCATGAAGTTCTGAATGTGAGGAGGAGATGATGGAGCAGTGAGAAGATCCAGGTTCTTTCAGAGGTTAATCAACTGGTCATAATTTCCAGTGTTGTAAGATTTCCATCAGTCTAGATGAGTAAGTCAGAGCAGAAACTCTTCACAGTCCTCTCAGACAGAACTGCAGGTTTGGGGAACAGAATAGAACAATGCTGAAAGTGTTGAAATTCCCCCAGAGCCAACAGAAATGATGAAACTGAAGTTCCAAAGCTCAGAGAAATTTCCTAAAACTGTCTGGCGAAGCTCAGGGATCAGTAAAGTCCACTCCAACAGGCCATTACAGCCACAGCATACTAACCCGACAGACACTCTTATTCATACTCGATCATGCACCTCGACCTATTCACACTGGTTCAATCTCCTGATTTGTGAATACTGGCTTATTGATTGAAAATAACAAAATCAGTTTAATACTAATGTAGAAAAAAAAACAGCTAACGTGAGGACTTTGTGTGTGTGTGTGATTCATATTAGACCATTCATTCTGGATTATTCATACTGGATTAATTAACCCCGGATCACTCTGGACCATTCCCTAGGGTATTAATTCTGGAGCATTCATACTAGATGATTCACACTGAATGATTCACACTGGGTCATTCACTCTGTATTATTCATTCTGGATCATTAGTTCTGGATTAATCAAAGTGTATAACTCGCACTGGAGCATTCACTCTACAATTTTCATTCCAGATCATTTGTACTGTAAAATTCACACTGGATCACTCATTCTGGGTAATTCATACTGGATCATTTAGACTGGAAAGTAGAGTAAAATTATAAATGATGGAAAATAAAAGCTATACAGTACTAATGTGGAGAAAACTGTGAACAGAAGGTCTTTCCAAATATAAGTGTGTGTGTGCGTGCGTGCGTGTGTATTCATGCGACTAACACTCTGATCCTGGGTTTAAAAGACTTCAGAATAAAGCTGAACTGCCTAAGACTGCAAATTCCACATACACACATGCACTAAGCAGCTAATACAGTGTGTGTGTGTGCGTGCATGCATGCGTTAACTGTGTGTGTGTTTGTCTGTCTCACTGATGTTTTGAGTCACAAACTCTCCATCCTGCTGGACACTGAGTGCTCAGCACAGACACACTGGCCTGTTTTTAGCCTCATCAGCACCAAACAGAACTGAACTGTAATTCAAAGACATTCTTTATAAAAGTGCAGATGAAATGTGAAAATAATATTCACTTTTTAAAACAGAAGCATGGCCACTGGTCAAGTTTAGGACTGTATTTAATGTACACTTTTATGGTAAAACTTTACAATACAGTTCCTTAATTAATGCTTAATTACTTACTATGGATTAGTTCATGAGTTATTACCATTACAGTCATTAATTGCTATTCACTACTGTAAATTACGATTTCAAGCGTAATGAGTTAGTAACCAGTGGTGAAGTACTGTGGTAACTTCAGATTTAATTGGTTATTATCTACTGATTAAGTGGTAATCTAATAATAAGTAAGCAAATGTAAACCTGATTTCTGCATTAATTACTCAGTATAATGTACTGTAGTGCTCAATAATATAACTATTTAAGGATTGTTGTGGCAAATACATGTTAAATATTTTTTGAAGTAATTAAGTAAATCAGTAATCAATGTTATCATTTACTTGCTAAATTAAACACTGCTGTGGTGACTTATTATCTTGTGAGGTTCATTATGTTTTTGGGTTTAGGCGTAAACATGAGCAGGTGAAGAATTAGAAATAAAGTAGTTTGTGAAAATAGTTTATAGATTTTTGATGACTGTTGGACTTAAACCTGTAGTTACTTGAACCTTGTAACTTGCTGAAACCACCTCATGATGTATTGACATGTATAACCAAAATGTCTGTAAAACTTCCAATACAGTCTCACACGAAAACATCGCAGGGGTGACTTTCTCAAGTAGCGCGCACGATCGTCTACCCAGTGACATTTTCTGCTCATTTGGAAACCCCCGGATTTTGCGTGAGGAAATATGATCCGAATAGGGGTCCAAAATAAAACAAGGCCCCCTGGATACAAGTCAGTAGTTCTGATGTAATAATTTTTTCATGACCATGTATGTTTACTTTCTGACTGAACATCCTAAGACTAAGGTTAATGGTAATGCATCTTTATAATTCCAAACTCTAATTGATAATTAAGACCTGACCTGAAACTTTTGTTTGTATACTTGTTTCCTCAGCCTGTATGGCGTCAAAACAGGCTCAGCTTAAGCATAAACGTAAAACAGGAATTGTAAACGTAAGTTTTAAGTATCGTAAATGTAAATGAAAAACTGTAAATGAAACTGCAAAATCGTAAATTAAAAACATAATCATAAACAAAAAATACTTATTGTAAATGTAGTACTGACAGTTTCGCTTTTAATTTTAATTTTTGACTTCACACATTACGTTTACCATTCACAGATTACGGTTACAATTATTTTTTGTTCCTGACCCTTTTTTGATGGGGGTGGGGTGGGTGGGCTCAACGTTCATTGGCTAGAGGGACAGGATATTACGACATCACTTGCACTTCACTGCCGGATAAAGTTTTATGACGCGAATTGAAACCTATGCAGAGTTATTTACTAAAGGGCGAATTTACATCCACCGTGGGCAGCATGTGTGTGTTAATTAACAGCGGGGTTGCCAGGTTCCCAAAAATCTGCATCCCGATGTCTAACATAAAGCACCCAGATTTTTGGGGACCTGGCAACCCCGCTGTTGATTAAGACACACATGCTGCCCACGGTGGATGTAAATTCACCCTTTAGTAAGTAAATCTGCAAAGCGCGATAAAACGCACATTTTTTTAAACAAACAATTAAACGCTACTTTAAAAAAGTGGTGAAGCGCAACAGTTTTCACCTTTCACCAAAACGACTCATGATTCAATTGATGACGTTATGGTTAACTGATGATTTCTCACAGTG